>WNGS01004511.1:11023644-11047240 GCA_020271785.1 Procambarus virginalis
GAGAGGGGGAGGGGGGGAGCCCCGAGAGGGGGAGGGGGGAGCCCGAAAGGGGGAGGGGGGAGCCCCGAGAGGGGGAGGGGGGGAGCCCCGGACCAACCGCGCCGGCTGCCAAGCTTCAGTTCGGAAGCTAAGCTTCAACCTACGCGAAAAAACCGCCGACCGGTGGGAGGGAGGGTGCAAGGGAGCCTCCGGGGCTCACCCAGAAAATGGCGTTTCATTACAATCAGCGCTGGTTTTCTGTGGGAGCCCCTACAGCTCCCTGGAGCTTCATACCCAAAGAGAAGGAAAAGAAAGGGCTAACCCGGGAGGCGGCTGCCACAAACTCTGCAACGCAAAGCTGAGACAACAGGTCGCAACCTGCGACCCAAGGCAACAAGAATGCACAGGAGCAGACGCACAAAGAATGGGCGGCCAAGAACCTGTGCGACCCTCAAATCCCTGCGCCCGAAATGAGCCCTAGACGTCGCCAACACAGCAGCAAAAGCTGCAAACGTCAGAACAGCACGGGCACAAAGACAGACCGCAGACTGGAAGGATGAAAAAACTGGAAAAGGTGCAAAGACATGCTACTAAGTGGCTCCCAAAACTGTAGGGCAAGAGCTACGAGGAGAGGTTAGAGGCATTAAATATGCCAAAACTAGAAGACAGAAGAAAAAGAGGTGATATGATCACTACATACAAAATAGTAACAGGAATTCATAAAATCGATAGGGAAGATTTCCCGAGACCTGGAACTTTAAGAACAAGAGGTCATAGATATAAACTAGCTAAACACAGATGCCGAAGAAATATAAGAAAATTCACTTTCGCAAACAGAGTGGTAGACGGTTGGAACAAGTTAGGGGAGAAGGTGGTGGAGGCCAAGACCGTCAGTAGTTTCAAAGCGTTATATGACAAAGAGTGCTGGGAAGACGGGACACCACGAGCGTAGCTCTCATCCTGTAACTACACTTAGGTAATTACACTTAGGTAATTACACACAGCGTACACATGCACAAGCGTACACACAGGCATTAGGAAGCAATGTGGCGGAGGCTGACTCCCTACACAGTTTCAAGTGTAGATGTGATAGAGCCCAATAGGCTCAGGAACCTGTACACCTGTTGAACGACGGTTGAGAGGCGGGACCAAGGAGCTAGAGCTCAACCCCCGCAAGCATAACGAGGTGAGTACATACATTGTAAAAGAAAAGTATAAGTCGCCGACCAGTGGGCAGAGAACACCACGCCGGCCAGGCAAAGAAGGCACAAAACTGCATCAAAAGGCCCACCTCGACAGCAAAACCTCAAAGTCCCAGCACAACCACAACATGTGCCTAGACCCAAAAAGAGCAGTCTGCAAGCCAGGAAGACCCCGGAACCCTAGAAGGCAGAACCGGGTCACACGAGGAAACAAAGCCCCCTGAACCCACAAAAGGGGGCCCAAGAGGAAGAAACCTCTGGAACGAAACCAAAGAACCCAAAGGAACTCAGAATCGAACCAGGGGGAGGCCAAACCACCACATTTGCCGGCGGAGAACACCACAGAAGGCAAAGCGCAGCCCCCAGACAGAACCCCCTGGGAAACGGTCATAACAGACCGAAAACCGAGGGACAAGGTGTGGGAGCAAGCATAACAGCCAGGGACACTGAGCCCAAACCCAAGGGCCCAGACCCAAAACAGACAAAAAAGGGAAACCCGGTGTAAAATCAACACCCCAAACGTACCCAGAGGAACAGGAACGGGCAGAAAACACCAGAAAAGCAAAGAAACGACAACAGGAGAATAAAACCCACGAAAAAAGGGTGAAAAACTCACCCCAGACGCTCTCTCGCACACCCAGGCGCATGTAAACAAACCGCAACGCCGCCCTGGTGGCCACGCCGGGAAACAGGCAGACGAAAATGGCCGCCAGCAGGGGCTGTGCCTGACGCTAAGATACACAAAACACGCCAGCAAAAGTGGGAAGCAAGCAGACTGGATGGCTAAAAACTCTGCCCAAAAGCAGAAAACCCCGGCAGGGGCAAACCGCCCCAGAACTGCTAGCAGGCATCCCCCACAGCCCCGGGAACCAGCAACAGAGGTCCCGGGGGCAGAGCCGTCCTCCAAGCCCTCCGCCCTTAAAGAAAAGCAAGAGTCCATGGGAAAGGCAGCAAGAAAGGGCCGCTGGTAAGGCCCAGAAGCCTTGGCAGGAGGAACAGGCTCGAAAACCTCCGTCCCCCAACCCGAAGGCAGCCCCCGAAAACCGCCCAAGTCTCTGCCCCAACTAAACCCCACCCCGACCCCGAAACCCGCAGACGGTCTGGAGCAGGAACAGGGAGGGAAAGGGGCGAACAGCACCTAACCAAAACGGGGCGGCCTCGGGGCATCCGAGTGGGAAACCAACCTAGCATGTTGCAGCAACCTAACCTAGCTTGCAACACGGACGCCGCCTGTAGGTATAGATTACATAGGTAATTACATAGGTAAGAGTCTGAATGTTACCCGATAGAGCAACAACACAGAGAGAAAAGTATAATCATCCTCTCCCAAAGGCTATAAAATATGTGGTGATTTATAGAGCAACATTTTATTTGTGCAACAGCAAGGCTCACCTCAGAGTGGTACTCGGAAGGGCAGAGAGGACGACACTTGTAGTTTCTGCTGCCTTTATTTACGTAATGATCCAATGTCAGACGGTATACAAAGCGATTATAGCGTTTTTCATCCATACAGTTACTATCCCAATCTTGGTTTTGAATCTGACGCAAGAACTGTGGTGACAGCACAGGAACCACAAAATCAACCTATTGAAAATTTAATTAATTTCAAATTAGAATACTGAAAAACAATAAAAATAGTAAATAATAATCATAATCATCATCATAATAATATTAATAATAATAAAAATAAAAACTAATAATAATAAATAAAAATTACCCATATTTGCACAATTTGCTACCATCAATTAAATTTTTCTGCATCTTTGACAAGTTTTATTTAAAACAAAAAACTGGACCTCGATATTAAACCACACCCTGAAGTCAAGACTTCATTTTATAACCCCACCTCAAAATAACTCTTGTTATCAGGGACAAGAAGCCTGTACTTAGCATTATTAACACTTTCGTACTCTCGATTCGAACGTGTGCGTGCATTATTTTTCTCACGGTTCTGGTTTCGATGCGCACCCGTGCGGGCAACGATAAAATATTTGTATAAATTCCATTTTCTATCCGATTTTGTTGGGGATAGTTTAGAAATGTTCGCCATGAAATTTACGTTTTTTCTAATAACCGAAGAGCTTATTAAAGAAAACGGCATGGCAGTGAATCATCTTGGTATAACAATTGTATTATTGACACGACGAGTACGATCGACGTAGTTTTTATGTTTGTTGCCGGTCGAACGCATCCTTATGTGACGGTTTATACTTATGTTCTTCTAGAACATTCTATTGCGAACACATTGGTACAAAAATTAAATACGTACATCCAAAAATAATGTCAGGACAGTGAATTGAATATACACATTTCGATGCGGTTTCGCCGATATGCCGCCGCGGGTAACACTTCAGCCACTTCCCACCGTCTTGTGGGTCGGTTGCAACATTGATTCTATATTTATATGCATATGTCCGTATAGAGAATTTTATTGCGGTTCCAATGATACCATAATCAACGATGTAGGATAAATGTGGTCTTCGCAATCATTAAGAGAGTGGAAACCTTTTGTTGCTGTTTGGCGCTCTCGGCAAGTGATCTCAATAGTTTTTTATTTGGTGTTGATATTCCTTCTGCTTTGGCAGCATTTTATATGTATGTTCTTATAGACAATTCTATTGCGAACACAGTGATACCAAATTTAAATACGTAGGCCTACAAATAGTGTCAGGACAGTAAAAAGAGTATACACTTTTAGGTCTTACCGCTTAGGCGCGCGTAACGCCGAAAGCAAATACGGTAGTTTTTTTCGCTTCGCCGACAGCAGGAAAGTGTTAAGGTTCCCAAGTCCAACTATTAACCTTACCCAAGATACAACCAACAACAATTGCTTACTCCTAAGAATCTATTTTACTAGTAAGTGAACAGAGGCCTGAGGTGAATGGAAATGTTGACAACTATTCCTGTCCTGCACAGGATTGAATCCAAATCCCTTGGTCATGAGCTGAGGACATAGACCACTGTCCTACAGTTGCTCTTAACATAAAGAGATATGTATTGCATTAACTGGCATTTTATGGCTTAATAAAACCAGCGTTTAATGTAATGAAATGCCATTTTCAGGGTGAGACCCAGAGGCTCCCCGGAGCTATCCAGGCTGATATGGATATATTAGATTTCTGGCATTAGTCAATGTGCATGGAGTTCTAGGACTACCGGGGACCAGAACCTAGCACTACGAGCCAGAACCTGGCCCCCTCAGAGAGGCACGACAAGCAATGGCCTATAGAAACCCCCGTGTGGTTGGAAGCATTCTAGGTCTGCCATCGACCGGGTCAGGTACCCAAGAAGGCAAGTGCCCCAAAACAAACCCCTTTTCTGGTGAAAACAATGCTAGAAAGAGCCAAACGAGTAGACAGAACTCCCAAATTAAAACAAGCAAATTAGCATGACGTCACTAGATTGCTGCCCTGCTGTCTGCGCAACCCCGCCCCCTACCAGGGAAGTGGAAGGAGGAGCCCCAGACCTTCACGCTTGCTACCCACCCTTCGGTCCTTAATCCTTAATCCTTTAATCCTTCTTAATCCTTAATCCTTAATCCTTCGGTTCGGTTCTTTGGCTGGATGTCAAAAACTGCTGACTGGAGGGAGGGCTGCCGGGGAGCCTCCGGGTCTCACCCAGAAAATGGAGTTTCATTAGATTCAACGATGGTTTTCTGGGGGGGAGCCCCATTGGCTCCCCGGAGCTAACTATACAACGACAAAAACAAAAACAGGTACTTACCCAGGAGGCAGTTGGCCCTCGCTTCTCAACTCGAAGTCGAGACAACTGGCTTCAACCGCCGACCCAATGTGACATAGGTCCTACGAGACCAAGGAGCATCAACAAGGTAGCGAGCGGCCAGGATCCTGTTCGACCTCCAAAAACCCTATGCTCGAATGTCAACCCATGACATGTTACCGAAAACGGCAACCAAGGCAGCAAATTTACAAAGGTCGTAAGCATGAAGATAGACCGCAGGCTGGCTAGACCTGATAACCCTGTGGACAACCTGGGAAACCCGCGCCCTGGAACAGGGAAAAAGGGAAACTGGGTCAACCCAAAGTGCGTCCACGGCTACCAAAGCTATGGCGCGCAGATAACGGCGGGGAGCCGCAACTGGACACAACACATGATGCACCCACAACCCGACCAACCAAGCATCAACAACCCAATGACCCCTCCGGAAAGCTCCTTTTCTGACTCATTCTTCGCCAGAAAAGGAGACGGCTGCAAACGAACAAACCTACAACCAGGACCAAAAGAGCAGAAACCCCTGCGCCGGAGGAGACCATGAAGCTCCCCAACCCGACCCCCAGAGGCGAATGCCAACAAGAAAGGAGCCTTAAAAAAAAAACAAGCCTGAACCGAAGGGGCCACTACAAACCGAGGAGAAGAGAGAAAAAGAGCACCTGGTCCAACGACCAAGACGGCTCAAACAGAGCATGAGCAAGCTTAAGGTGAAACAACGCACGAGACAGCTTTCAGAATGGAGCAGAAGTAACATCAATACCGAGCAGAGGTAACATCAATACCGAACGCAAGCTCCATCGTCGCACGATACAAGGCGACAGTATTCGGTATATTATGATGATCCTGAAACAAACACGAAAGAAAGAACAAGACAACCCTATCAGAGACCGAAGTACACCTACGCAGAGATAGGAAATAACAAAAGAACTGCCAGGATACTTCATACTGCCGCCAAGACAAAGCACACAGGTGGGGAAACCATCAATGAAGCCACCTGTGCACCATACACGTGATGATTGACGTGAAGACTCAAGGAGAAGGGCAAACTAGCCACGTACTGGGCCAGACCGATCTGTTGACAGAGGCCGAGCTGCGAGAAGACCCTCGGGTTCAGACACTGAGCAAGCAGTGCCTGAAACCAAGGCTGGGCCGGCCACCAAGGAGACAGAAGGAGAGTTTTCCCCTGGAAAGTCTCCAAGCGAGCCAGGACCTGGAGCAACAGCTGAACCAGTGGGAAGAGGTACAGGTAACCCCCACCTCACCCAATCCTGCCTGAAGTCATCGATCCTGATTGCCTCGCAGTAGAGGAAGGGCGCCATGTATGCCAGAAGACGCCTCAGCCATGCCGACGAGAAGAGGTCCACCTCCGGAGGCCCGAACGTCTGGCAAAGCCAACTGAACGAGTCGGCGTCGACCGTCCATTCTGTGGACTGGAGAACGAACCATGACAGGCTGTCCACCTGGACATTGGACACCCTCAAACGTGAACCACCAGGAGAGCCAAACCACGAGAACTCAGCAGACAAGTCACCCGAAGCAACCAGCCCCAAATAGCCACGGACCGCATCGAATACCTGCAGTTCAGACAATAAACCACAGGTGGGAACAGTCCAAATGGAACCTGATCGTCGATACACGAGCGACCTGAACCCTCCTGAGTGACATCCACACAGCCGCAAACTCCCGCACCGTGTTCTGAGTCCGACGGAAGGCCGGACCCCACCATCCCAGTGAGCACTGGTCACAAAGCCCCAGCCCAGAGACGACGCATCTGTGAACACATCGAGCAAGGTCTTGGATAGGCGCCAAGGCAATGAACTCCAAAAAACCCAAAGAGGAAGCCATCGATGTGAATCATCATGGCAAAGTTCAGGCTCCCGGAAGCCCCTCAAAAACAGGCGAAGGCAGGAACGCAGCTGAAGCAAAGCCTCTGAAGAGAGGACAAAGAAGCGGTCCAAGTGTCCCACACAAGATCCCAGCTAAGACCAAACCTGAGAGGGAATCAGATGGGACTTCCACCAGTTCACCAGGAACCCGAACCCAGCGAGGTGAGAAAGAACCAGATCCCTGGCGTGCAGACACGCGGATTGGCTGGGAGTCTACACCAGCCAGTCGTCGAGGTAGGCCAGAATCCGAACACCTAAAAGATGCAGACAGGGCACCACGACCCAGGGTAAGGTGTGAAATCACGAGGTGCCAGATTCAAGCCGAATGGAAGGCAACGGAAACGGTAACCCTGACACCCCAAAACAAAACCAAGCCAGTCTCTGAACCCCGGATGAATCGGGACAGTGCCAATATGCGTCCTTGAGGTCCAGGGACACCATCCAAGTGCTTGGCCCCAACAGAAGACAGACCTAGGATAGAGTAGTCATCCAAAAGGAAGGGAAATAAACCCACGAGTTCAGACGGAACAAGTCCAGAATGAACCTGAGGTCTGCAGAGTTCCATTTCGGAACTGGAAACTGGTTGGAAACCCACCTGAGGGACGAAGTCGTTTCGACCACGCTCAAGCAAACTCACTCCGAGATGACGTGATAGAGCCCAGGAGAAGAAGCCTGTCCCGCCAACCCAATCCTTCCCCCCCTGAAGGAGTAGGGGCCACCCAATGCCACTGCAGGCCGTACGAAACGACCCAAAAGGCCCACAAATCGTTGGTCCAGGTGTGAGCAAACAGGGGGAGCCTTCTCCCCCCTTGCCTTGTCAATAAGACAAACCGTGAAAGGGCCGATGCCTTTTACTAGACCCAAGACGGCGCACGGATTGATCATCTCGCCAAGTAGAAACAGACGGTTCCGAAGACCATACCTTGAGGTTACCTTGAGGTGCTTCCGGGGCTTAGCGTCCCCGCGGCCCGGTCATCGACCAGGCCTCCTGGTTGCTGGACTGATCAACCAGGCTGTTGGACGCGGCTGCTCGCAGCCTGACGTATGAGTCACAGCCTGGTTGATCAGGTATCCTTTGGAGGTGCTTATCCAGTTCTCTCTTGAACACTGTGAGGGGTTTGCCAGTTATGCCCCTTATGTGTAGCGGGAGCGTGTTGAACAGTCTCGGGCCCCTGATGTTGATAGAGTTCTCTCTCAGAGTACCAGTTGCACCTTTGTTTTTCAACGGGGGTATTCTGCACATCCTGCCATGTTTTCTGGTCTCATGTGATGTTATTTCTGTGTGCAGGTTTGGGACCAGCCCCTCTAATATTTTCCATGTGTAAATTATTATGTATCTCTCCCGCCTGCGCTCAAGGGAGTACAGATTTAGGCTCTTTAGTCGGTCCCAATAGTTTAGATGTTTTACCGAGTGGATTCTAGCAGTAAAGGATCTCTGCACGCTCTCCAGGTCAGCAATTTCTCCAGCTTTGAATGGGGCTGTCATTGTGCAGCAGTACTCCACTCTAGAGAGCACCAGCGTTTTGAAAAGTATCATCATCGGTATAGCATCTCTAGTGTGAAAAGTTCTTGTTATCCAACCTGTCATTTTTCGTGCAGTTGTGAAGGCCACTTTATTGTGTTCTTTAAAGGTAAGGTCTTCCGACATGAGTACATCCAAATCCTTTACATTGCCTTTTCGTGCTATGCTATGATTTGTCTGAGTTTTGTACGTGGTTTCCGTTTTTATATTTTCATTTTTCCCATAGCGCATGAGCTGGAACTTATCTTCGTTAAACACCATATTATTTTCTGTAGCCCATAGAAAGACCTGATCTACATCCGACTGGAGGTTTGCCGTGTCCTCTATGTTGCCTACTCTCATGAAGATCCTGGTGTCATCTGCAAAGGATGATACAGTGCTATAGGTTGTGTTCTTGGCTATGTCCGATATGAGGATGAGAAAAAGTACTGGAGCAAGCACCATGCCAACACTGAATCTGGCACTACTGGCCTACTACGACGGGAGGAACCTGCAGCCCTGGCACGACACCCCCTCCCCCCCCGGGGAAGGCCCCCCCCCCGGAGAACCAACAAGTCCGACATAGGATGACAAGTAGATGAAGCTGCCTACAGATACTGCACAACCGCAGACTCTCCAAACAGCAACGGACAAAATGGTGAAGACAACCTAAGAGCCAGGGCCCAATCGGATTCCAAGGAAAAAGCGAGCACCGCCTGCCGAAACGCGAGACGGGAGGCAAAAAACAGCGAAACCGCATCCCGCAGGATCGGCGCGAACAGCTTCAACAATGCAGATGACTCACACACTGCCGAGAGAAAAGCACCAAACCCAGAGGTGGCCCTAAGCACCTCCACATTCTCCTTAAGCTAATCCGAGGACAGTTCGAGCAGGGGAAAAGAAACGCAAGGCCGAAGCCAACAGGCCACGTGTGCTTAAGTCCTCCATGACCAATGTAGTTGAAAGGAAAGGAACCAGCACATGAAGCTGCATCACACCAACCTTCCGCAGAAGGGCAGGGGCGAACAAGTACGCATTGAGATGCTCAAAATTCGCCCCCCCTAGGAAAACATGCAACACCGTATGAGCCTCCTGCCACTCAAGCGTGCAGGACTGACAGAACGCATGCCAAGCCTCCAACGAAAATTGTACTCCCTACATCGTAGAAAGTTTCTTTCACCCTATGCCCCTGTTACCTAGCAGTAAAATAGGTACCTGGGTGTTAGTCAGCTGTCACGGGCTGCTTCCTGGGGGTGGAGGCCTGGTCGAGGACCGGGCCGCGGGGACACTAAAGCCCCGAAATCATCTCAAGATAACCTCAAGGCTCTGTCCTGGGACCCCTGTCCTTCTAAAGAAATTGTTCACGACTTTTATTAGACCAAAGCTGGAATATGCAGCGGTTGTATGGTGCCCTTATCTTAAGAAGCACATCAACAAACTGGAAAAGGTGCAACGACATGCCACTAAGTGGCTCCCAGAAATGAAGGACAAGAGCTATGAGGAGAGGTTAGAGGCATTAAATATGCAAAAACTAGAAGATAGAAGAAAAAGAGGCGATATGATCACTACGTACAAAATAGTAACAGGAATTGATAAAATCGACAGGGAAGATTTCCTGAGACCTGGAACTTCAAGAACAAGAGGTCATAGATTTAAACTAGCTAAACACAGATGCCGAAGAAACGTAAGAAAATTCACCTTCGCAAATAGAGTGGTAGACGGTTGGAACAAGTTAAGTGAGAAGGTGGTGGAGGCCAAAACCGTCAGTAGTTTCAAAGCGTTATATGACAAAGAGTGCTGGGAAGACGGGACACCACGAGCGTAGCTCTCATCCTGTAACTACACTTAGGTAATTACACTTAGGTAATTACGAGAAGAGAGGGCTGTCTGCCAACCAGGAATACTCCGGAACCTCATAACAAACCCAGTAAGGACATGATGATCCATACACGAAAGAATTCAGATCCAATACAAAGGCGTAAGGAGGTAAGCTGCAATGGCATCCTGCACCACATGGGGCAGAAGGCCGAAAACCTCCGGAAAGATGGAACCGATGAACCCACGGGATCACGGAACCGAACTTGGGGAGGGAGTAGATGCCAAATCTAATTCATATGAGAAGGGAGAATAAGAGAACTCCACTCATTGTAACACCAAACCCTGCTCCAAGGGTACAAAAACCTAAGCTGGGTCCAACAGGGCCCAAAGCCCCTAAGTCAACCCCCCTCCTCTGCCCTGGGCACCTCACCCCAAGGAACCGAGGGCGAACCATCCTCTAAACCCCTGCCTGTAAAGAAAAGGCAGGAGCCACCGAAAAAGCAGGAATGAAGGGGGGCCCACCGGTCAAACTGAGAAGCTTTGGCTGGAGGACCAGGCTCAAAAACCTCCGCCGCCAGCCCGGAAGGGGACTCCCCCCTGAAACTGCCCGAGTCTCAATGGCAACTAACCCTTGCTCCGACTCCGTAACCCTCAGACGCTTCGGGGCCGAAAGCAAGGGGGGAAGGACCAGGATGTATAACAGAAGGGAAAGGACTAAGGGGTGCGGACGGAACCAAAGCCGAGGCGACTAACACCCCCTAGTTCGGGTCCCTATAGCCAAAGCGGGGCAGTCTCAGAGCATCCGGGAAAGCAACCAACGTCTCGTGTTGCAGCAACCTGAACCTAGCATGTAATGCTGAAGCTGCCTGCACCCGCATATGAGCATCATTAGATTGGAGAAACTAGTGTACTTACAAGCAACAAAACTCGCACAACTCCGGGTCAAAAGTGTCACCAACCCAACAGGCAGCATGGCGGAGGCACAACTGGTGATTGTCACCCTGAGACAAGGGAACAGAGTAACTTTCTGACTCACATGAAGCGAGAGGGGACCCAGGGATCGTATCCATTGGACCACAGAGCCACTGCGGGGTTTCCCAGGGCCCTTAGTCGTGGTATTCCGCTAAGGAAAGCCCAAGCAGGGTACCACTAACTGGTGCCCAAAACTACCAAGCAAAGTGCTAAAGCTGAATCACCGGGACATGTACACTCACAGGAGCCTAGCGGAGGACCATCAAGTAACAATAAGGTCAGACTAAGCAAGTGGCAGACTCCCCAACCAGGCAGCTAAACAAAAAGAAAACCCCGCAAGAAGACAAATGTACCCAGGCGGGAACAGAGGTATATACCTGGTTGATACCTGGTTGATGGGGTTCTGGGAGTTCTTCTACTCCCCAAGCCCGGCCCGAGGCCAGGCTTGACTTGTGAGAGTTTGGTCCACTAGGCTGTTGCTTGGAGCGGCCCGCAGGCCCACATACCCACCACAGCCCGGTTGGTCCGGCACTCCTTGGAGGAATAAATCTAGTTTCCTCTTGAAGATGTCCACGGTTGTTCCGGCAATATTTCTTATGCTTGCTGGGAGGACGTTGAACAACCTCGGACCTCTGATGTTTATACAGTGTTCTCTGATTGTGCCTATGGCACCTCTGCTCTTCACTGGTTCTATTCTGCATTTTCTTCCATATCGTTCACTCCAGTACGTCGTTATTTTACTGTGCAGATTTGGTACTTGGCCCTCCAGTATCTTCCAGGTGTATATTATTTGATATCTCTCTCGTCTTCTTTCTAGTGAGTACATTTGGAGAGCTTTGAGACGATCCCAATAATTTAGGTGCTTTACCTCGTCTATGCGTGCCGTATATGTTCTCTGTATTCCCTCTATTTCAGCAATCTCTCCTGCTCTGAAGGGGGAAGTGAGTACTGAGCAGTACTCAAGACGGGACAACACAAGTGACTTGAAGAGTACAACCATTGTGATGGGATCCCTGGATTTGAAAGTTCTCGTAATCCATCCTATCATTTTTCTGGCTGTCGCAATATTTGCTTGGTTATGCTCCTTAAACGTTAGGTCGTCAGACATTATTATTCCCAAATCCTTTACATGCTGTTTTCCTACTATGGGTACATTTGATTGTGTTTTGTACTCTGTATTATGTTTAAGGTCCTCATTTTTACCGTACCTGAGTACCTGGAATTTATCACTGTTAAACATCATGTTATTTTCTGATGCCCAGTCGAAAACTTTATTAATATCAGCTTGAAGTTTTTCAATGTCTTCAGCCGAGGTAATTTTCATACTGATTTTTGTGTCGTCTGCAAAGGATGATACGAAGCTGTGACTTGTATTTTTGTCTATATCTGATATGAGAATAAGGAAAAGCAGCGGTGCAAGGACTGTACCCTGAGGTACAGAGCTTTTAACTGCACTTGGACTAGATTTTATATGGTTGACCGTTACTCGCTGAGTCCTGTTTGACAGAAAACTGAGTATCCAGCGTCCTACTTTACCGGTTATTCCCATTGACTTCATTTTGTGTGCTATCACGCCATGGTCACATTTATCGAAAGCCTTTGCGAAGTCCGTGTATATCACATCAGCATTCTGTTTTTCTTCTAATGCCTCAGTGACTTTGTCGTAGTGCTCAAGTAGCTGTGAGAGGCACGATCTTCCCGCTCGAAATCCATGTTGGCCTGGGTTGTGAAGGTCATTGGTCTCCATGAAATTGGTGACCTGACTCCTAATCACTCTCTCAAATACTTTTATGATGTGCGATGTTAGTGCAACTGGTCTATAATTCTTTGCCAATGCTTTGCTCCCTCCCTTGTGTAGAGGGGCTATGTCTGCTACTTTAAGTGCATCTGGTATCTCCCCCGTGTCCAAGCTCTTCCTCCACACTATACTGAGTGCCTGTGCTACCGGCACTTTGCATTTCTTTATAAATATTGAATTCCATGAGTCAGGACCTGGGGCCGAGTGCATGGGCATGTTTTCAATTTCTCTTTCAAAATTTAGTGCGCTCGTGTTGATATCAGTTATATTTACAGGGGTTTGAATATCCCGCATAAAGAAATTATCTGGATCTTCCACTTTCATGTTGTTTATTGGAGTGCTAAACATGTCCTCATACTGCTTTTTTAGGATTTCACTAATTTCTTTGTCATCCTCCGTGTATGAACCTTCACTTGTACGAATAGGTCCAATACTGGCAGTGGTTTTTGCTTTTGATTTCGCATATGAGAAGAAATATTTTGGATTTTTCTTTATTTCCTGAATTGCTTTCTGTTCTAACTGCCTTTCTTCAGTTTCATATGAGTGTTTCAATTTTCGCTCGATTTCTTCAATCTCCCTATTTAAATTATTCCTTCTTTGACGGGAAATTCGTGTCTGCATAAGCAGTTCTGTTATTTTTTTCCTGCGTTTATACTGTCGTCTGCGTTCTCTTTCTACGTTAGATCTCTTTCTGGCTTTCCTCAAGGGAACATGTTTCAGACAGACTTGATACGCTTCCGAAGTCAGTTTTTCTATTCCTTCTGTAGGACTTGTATTACTTAAAACAGTTTCCCATGGAATGTTTGTAAGTTCCCTGTTTATTATCTCCCAGTCTATCCTTTTATTATTAAAATTGAATTTACTGAAAACAGTGACGAAAACTACCCCTCTACCCAGAGACAAACAGGGAAACACTGAAACCCCATCTGATTCCAAAGGTGGCCAATCACTGAGCAGCAAAAGACACAGCAGAGCTAGAACCCTAGGTGACTTGAGGAAGGCGGCCCCAAGCCCCAAGGGCAGTACTTACAAGGCACCTAGAGAAGGAAACTCTAGGCGCATACAGCCTGAGTACTGAAGAAATTACTCCTGGCTAGCACACCGACCGTAGAGACAGCATCATACCACAAGGCACAGAACCGAAAAAAAATTCTGGAGCCAGAGGTACTTGCTCTTGCCAATGTCACATCAGCCAAGAACTGAAGGGTGGGTAGCTGGCATGAAGGTCTGACACTTCCCCATTTCCCTCCTGGGGAGTGAAGGGCTGCGCAGACAGTGGCGCGGCAATGTGGTGAAGTCATGCTAGTTTGCTTGTTTTCATTTGGGGACTTCTGCCCACTCGTTCAGCTCTTTTTAGCAATGTTTTCACAAGAATAGCGGTTTGTTTTGGGGCTCTTACCTTTGCCCCACTTACCTTACTTGGAACCAGAGCCAGAACCTGGCCCCCATCACAAAGGCTCAGAGCAAGTGACATTCCTCCAATGTTACTTGCACCAATGTCAATGTCACCTCCCAGGAAAGCATCCAGAAAGGTAACAAAGCAGTACAGACAAGGTTCACAGAAAATAAAGCCTCGAAACCGCCTAACACGTTGGGTCAACCAAAAATTCTCGATTGCACCAAAAACCCACAAGGCCTGAAGGCCTTGCCAAACAAAACACCCAGGCATCGAGGACACTCGATGGGAATTATACAATTAGACAAACAGTCAAATTAATGCAACTGTGAAAGCTGACCATGGCATGCCATGTAAAACAGGTGTGCCCCAACCAACCAAAATGATCGTCCAATCATGGGTCTAGACAGAAGGGTCAAAAGATCATTGAAATAGCCAAGGTGAGGCCCTCCACATCAGTGGTCCAGCCTCTAAAGAGCAAATTCTGAACACACCAGAGAAGAAAACTGGCAGTGCATGGGCAGTGGTAGTGAGCACACAGGGAAGACAGGCCCTGACCACATGCAGTTCTAAGCACCCTATGAGCCAGGTTGACACAACACAAAACAAACAGAAAACATGCTCATGAAGTTAAGTAAAACAGAGAACAATACCAAACAAATGGCACCCACAGGACAAAGTCCAAGGATGGCCAGTACTTTAGCTTAGAAGTAGTGGGACCCGTTTGACTGGTTGACAAACCATGAGCCCTACAGTGGATAAACAGACGTGTACACATCAGGGACAGAACTAGCTTGGAAAGCTGGGGGTACACCTGGAGCTCCAGACCCCCAATTACAATACAAGCGTGGGGGGTTAGTGATAACGAGTCGGCTCTACTTTCAAGAGATTTGACCATTGGTTTACATTGTTAGGGGAGTTCGAATGGTGGTTTCGAGGCTTCAGTCCATTTGAACCAAGCAGTGGTCTTTATTGTTCACTGACTTTCTTGATGCTTTCCCAGTGGGATGGTGAAGTGTCGCCAGCTCTCTCTGCCTCTGTGAAAGAGCCCAGTTTCTAGCCCAGCTACCACAAGCCGGACGGTTCCTGGTAGGAGAAATATAATTTTGTAGCTGATGTGACCTAGTAGTTGGGAGATCTCAGCAAGATAGTTTCATGTACCACCAAAAGGCTTCTTCAGAAAATATTAAATTGAGCAAGTTTACCTGTTTAAACCACTTATGGATACTATTGCCAGGATCAATCCTCAATTGAGAGGCAACTGTATCCATCGTGGACTCGCTCAAGAGAAGCACTCCAACTCTTCCTCTTGGCAATGTTGGGTTCCTTAGCTGATCAGCAACCTACAAAGGCAAAGTTATGAAATCTTCAGTCACAACTATGGAGGTGCTCAAATCAATTTGACTCATGATGCCTCTTTGAACCAGTAAACTATTTTCACTACATTTCTAATGAGAAAACTAAATACTGATGAATAGCAAAATGAAATTAAATGATTTTCATGATTTACTTTATGTTTTAAACAAATTTAAAATTCTTGAGAACATTGCAAAATATAAACTTCAAAAACAATATTTTTAACTTAAAAAAAATTGCTACTTTGAAACTCACAGCAAAATTAGATCTCAATCCTGTACTGCTGTAATTAAATCTTTATCAAAGCAACAGCAGTCAAAGTTAAAAAACCAGCGTTGAATGTAATGAAACGCCATTTTCTGGGTGAGACCCGTAGGCTCCCCGGAGCTTATCCAGGCTGATATGCCAGACATGTCAGACTTTGGCATCAGTCATGTGTATGGAGTTCTATGGACCTACCGGGGACCATGAGCCAGAACCTGGCCCCCTCAGAGAGGCAAAGGGAGCAATGGCCTATAGAAACCCCCGTGTGGTTGAAAGCATTCTGCGTTTGCCATCGACCAGGTCAGGCACCCAGAAAGGTAAGCATCCCAAAACAAACCCCTATTCTGGTGAAAATTGCTACCACAAGCCGGACAGGTGAATAGAACTCCCTTAAAAGAAACGAGCAAACGATCATGACGTCACACAGGGAGCCGGTCGGCCGAGCGGACAGCACGCTGGACTTGTGATCCTGTGGTCCTGTGGTCCTGGGTTCGATCCCAGGCGCCGGCGAGAAACAATGGGCAGAGTTTCTTTCACCCTATGCCCCTGTTACCTAGCAGTAAAATAGGTACCTGGGTGTTAGTCAGCTGTCACGGGCTGCTTCCTGGGGGTGGAGGCCTGGTAGAGGACCGGGCCGCGGGGACACTAAAAGCCCCGAAATCATCTCAAGATAACCTCACACGTTACCGCGCCGCTGTCTGCGCAGCTCCCCCTCCCCAGGAGGGGGAAGGGGGAACCCCAGACCTACCGCATCGGCTATACACCATCAGTTCTGAGGCTGTATGTCAAAAACGCGAAAAAACGCCGGATGGAGGGAGGGAGGGATGCCGAGGAGCCTCTGGGTCTCGCCCAGAAAATGGCGTTTCATTACATTCAACGCTGGTTTTCTGGGGGGAGTCCCTTTGGATCCCCGGAGCTAACTACCCACAGAGGAAAAAAGAGGGATGTACCCGGGAGGCGGTCACCACACACTCCCCCAACTCAAAAGTCAAGACAACTGGCTGCAACCGCCAACCCAAGGCGACACAGGCAAAGGGAAGGGAGCCAGGGAACCTCAACCCCCCACCCCCCCCCACCCAGCAATCCCAGTGGGGAGTGTGGAACCCCAACCCAGCACCGAGGGAAACCCAGAGGGGACTGCAACATCCCAATCAAAACAGATGAAGATAGACAAAGACCTGGACAAACTGGTGGAATGGTCTAGAAAATGGCTACTCAAGTTCAATTCAGGAAAGTGTAAAGTAATGAAATTAGGCAAAGGGAGCAGAAGGCTGAACACAAGGTACCATCTGGGAGGTGAAATCCTACAAGAGTCAAATAGAGAGAAAGATCTGGTGGTCGATATCACAACGAACCTGTCCCCAGAGGCCCACATCAAAAGGATATCAACAGCAGCATATGCTAGACTGGCCAATATAAGAACTGCCTTTAGAAACTTATGTAAGGAATCGTTCAGGACCCTATATACCACTTATGTAAGACCAATCCTGGAGTATGCAGCTCCAGCCTGGAGTCCATACCAAGTTAAACACAAGTCGAAGTTAGAGAAGATTCAGAGGTATGCCACCAATACAATACAAGAGGCAGACAAGAGGAGCTCCAGCATATTTCAACAATCCTAAGTATTGTAGTACAGGATGACGATAGTGAGTGGTGTCCCAGAGAAAATAAAGGTATAGAGCTTTTGAAAAATAGGTGAGATAACAGGAATGTGCTAAGGGAAGTGAAAAATTGGATGAGAAAAAGTTACCCCTAGTGTTTACAGTGCAGAGAACAACATTCAAGATGGCCACCGGCGGCAAGAGGAAATACACAACAGAGTTTGATTTTGCTGGATTCAGTGAAGAAAGCATTGAGATAACCAGTCTACACAACAAGTTGGTAAAATTAGATGCTATAGTGACCTCTCATGTAGAATTAATTAGTAAATTGAAAGAAAGTAATGACCATTTGAATAGCAAAGTTGTATGTCTTGAGGGTGTAGTCAAAGACCTGTGCAAGGATAAGATTCAATTGGAAACAAATTGCAAAGCCATGGAAGAAGAAAATAGACTCTTAAAAATAGCTTTGGAAGAAGTTAAAGTAAATTTAAACATAGATGACTACAATAGGTTAGGTAAGGAATTTCATCAGGAGAAACAGCTTTTGTCAGCACAGATGGAGGAAGTTACACAGGGAATAGAACAGTGCAAGAAGGATATGCAACTCACTTATGCGCAAGTGGCCAAGGAGAAGGAAAAATTGGAAGAAGCAGTAAAGGAAGCCCAACACTGCAGCAACCAGGATAAAACAAACATTAGGCTAGAAGTGAGGAAAGAATTGGCATCCAACCCGAAATTAGTGCAAAACACAGTTGATCGAAGTAAGTCTCTGATCATTTTTGGCTGCAAAGAAAAGGAGATAACATCTAGGTCAGAAAGAGCTGTAGAAGAAGCAAAAGTAGTAGATAAAATTGTTGGCCTCGTGGAAGGTCTTACAACCATAGAGAATGTGAGCGACTACAGGAGAATAGGCCGATATGTAAAAGGGAAAGATCGACCCTTGAGGATCACCCTAAATGGTGCCAAACAGATGGAAGAAGTACTAAGGAATGCTAAAAAATTACGTAATGATGAGGATGGGAAAGTGTGGTCGTTAAGACGAGATCTTTCAAAAGAAGATAGAGAGAAGCTGAAACTGAACCTCGCCGAGGCAAAACGTTTAAATGAGAGCAGGAATGAAGAAGATATCAATTCTTTTTTCAACAAAGTGATAGGAGTAGGCAGACCAGTGAAGTGGTACATAAAGGCAAACCAACAAAATCATTAGAGAAAGGGGGAGAGAAAAATAAGAAGAGGGGGAACAAGTTCCTGAAGATTGCATACACCAACATAGATGGAGTAAGGTCAAAGATACTGGAGTTAAGTGATTTAATACAGCTGCAGACACCAGACATTGTTGCACTCACGGAGACAAAACTTGAAGATGTTATTTTAAATGAGGTCATATTCCCAAGGGGCTACTCAATTTGGAGACGGGACAGAAAAATCAGGAAAGGCGGTGGCGTTGCTGTGCTGGTGAAAGAACACCTAAAGGTGAACGAAATAATGACTGCCAATCCACAAGAAGTTGATATAATAGCACTAGAGATCTGCCATGAGGATGATAAACTAATGATCATAAATGCATATAGTCCACCGCTAAGCAGCACATGGTCAAAGGAGGAGCTAGATAGTAAACGAGAAGGTCTTATAACAATAATGAGAGAGATTATAGCAAGAGCGGATAACGATAGTTCACGGCAGTTGATAGTCGGCGACTTCAACTTGAAATCCATAGACTGGGAGGCATATGAAGCTAAAACAGAAGATTTCTGGACCTGTAAATTTGTAGACCTCATCCTGGAAACATTCTTGTATCAACATGTTAAACAAGCTACGAGGATGAGGGAAGGGGACGTTCCCTCCATGCTAGATTTGATATTTACCAGGAAGGAGGAAGAAATATTTGACATTCAGTACCTTCCTCCCTTGGGTAAAAGTGACCATGTCTTTTTGGGAATAAAGTATGCAATGCGATATAATCTGGAAGAAAATATGACAGTCGATGCAATTGAAAAACCTGATTTTAGGAGAGGACATTATGGCAACCTTAAAAATTTTTTAGTGAGTATAATTGGACAGACTTGTTGCTAGGCAAGGAAGTGAATGAGATGTATGTCAAGTTTTGTGAAATATATGATAAAGGAACAAAAAATTTATACCAAAACAGAGAAGCAGAACTAGGAAACAGGATTGGTTCAACAGAAAGTGCGAGAGGGCCAGAGACCAAAAGTCACAAAAATGGAATCAATACAGGAAGAGGCCAAACCCCAAACATACCAGCGATACAAAGATGCGAGAAACAACTACACGGCAGTGAGGAGAGAGGCAGAAAGAAATTTTGAAAAAGGATTGCAGACAAATGTAAAACAGAACCAGGTCTATTCTATAAATTCATAAACAACAAATTGCAGGTAAAGGATAATATTCAGAGGTTGAAAATGGGAAATAGATTCACGGAAAATGAAAAGGAAATGTGTGAAACATTAAACGAAAAGTTCCAAAGTGTGTTTGTACAAAATGAAATCTTCAGGGAACCAGATACAATAAGAATTCCAGAGAACAACATAGAGCACATAGAGGTGTCTAGAGACGAAGTGGAAAAAATGCTCAAGGAGCTAAATAAGAACAAAGCAGTTGGTCCAGATGGAGTTTCGCCATGGGTTCTGAGAGAATGTGCACCTGAGCTCAGCATTCCTCTTCAACTGATTTTTCAGGCATCCCTGTTTACAGGAGTTGTAGCTGATGTGTGGAAAAAGGCTAACATAGTTCCAATCTACAAAAGTGGAAGCAGGGAAGACCCCCTTAACTATAGACCGGTATCATTGACAAGTGTAATAGTCAAAATATTGGAAAAATAATTAAAACTAAATGGGTAGAACACCTGGGAGAAGAATGATATAATATCAGACAGACAGTATGGTTTTCGATCTGGAAGATCCTGTGTATCGAATTTACTCAGTTTCTATGATCGAGCAACAGAGATATTACAGGAAAGAGATGGTTGGGTTGACTGCATCTATCTGGACCTAAAAAAGGCTTTCGACAGAGTTCCACATAAGAGGTTGTTCTGGAAACTGGAAAATATTGGAGGGGTGACAGGTAAGCTTCTAACATGGATGAAAAATTTCTGACTGATAGAAAAATGAGGGCAGTGATCAGAGGCAATGTATCGGACTGGAGAAATGTCACAAGTGGAGTACCACAGGGTTCAGTTCTTGCACCAGTGATGTTTATTGTCTACATAAATGATCTACCAGTTGGTATACAGAATTATATGAACATGTTGCTGATGATGCTAAGATAATAGGAAGATAAGAAACTTAGATGATTGTCATGCCCTTCAAGATGACCTGGACAAATAAGTATGGGAGCAAGGACAATGGCAATTTAATGTTAATAAATGCCATGTTATGGAATGTGGAATAGGAGAACATAGACCCCACACAACCTATATATTATGTGAGAAATCTTTAAAGAATTCTGATAAAGAAAGAGATCTAGGGGTGGTTCTAGATAGAAAACTATCACCTGAGGACCACATAAGAAATTGTGCGAGGAGCCTATGCCACGCTTTCCAACTTCAGAATTGCTTTAAATACATGGATGGCGATATACTAAAGAAATTGTTCACGACTTTGTTAGGCCAAAGCTAGAATATGCAGCGGTTGTGTGGTGCCCATATCTTAAGAAGCACATCAACAAACTGGAAAAGGTGCAAAGACATGCTACTAAGTGGCTCCAGAACTGAAGGGCAAGAGCTACGAGGAGAATTAGAGCATAAAGTGCCAAAAAACTAGAAGAAGAAGAAAAGAGGGGATATGATCACACATACAAAATAGTAACAGGAATGATAAAATCGATGGGCGATTTCATGAGACCTGGAACTTAACACTTTCGCGCGCGCGGCACTCAGGGAAAAAAAAATGCCGATTGTGCGCGCGGCATTCTGGGCGCTCAAGTGTAAAGACAAAAAAGTGTATAACTTTTCACGCTCCTAACATCAATTCTCAAGCTACGTATTTCATTTTGGTATCAATGTGTTGGCAATAAAATTCTCTACAAGATCATATGCATAAAATGTCACCAAAGCATTTGCTATCCCACCACGAAATAAATAAACACGAAGATGACTCGCCGTGACACCAAACAGGAAGTAAATGTTCATACTCTTTCGTTTGTTGCCAGCTCCACAGTGATCCTACAGCATTGATTTTGATATCACTGAACTCGCAATAAAATTCCCCACCCAGACATATGCCTATCAATGTATAATTATGATACGGGTGACCCGCACGAGTGTGGGAAGTGGCCGAAGCGTTAGCCGTGATTTCAGCAGCGATGACACTGTTGTGATGCAGCGCTTTGAAAGTTTATACTTATTTCACTGTCCTGACATTATTTCTGGAGCTACGTATTTCATTTTTATAGCAATGTGTTCGCAATAGAAAGTTCTATAAGAACATGGGTAGAATGGTCAACAGAGCGTCAAATAAATTTGCGGCGAATAAAATCTTACGCGTGTTTGTACCCGTGAACGTAAAAAGTTTTACTTTGTTCATGTTTTTCAAGTTTATACTCGTTTCACACCGTTTTTTTTTTTTTTGTATAGTGTTCGGAATAAAATTCCCTACACAGACATATGCCTATCAAGTACAATTCTTGGGAATTCACAGCTGTAGAGACGGCCAAACACACACAACCGGAACCGCTCTGGATACTCCAACACACCCGCAACACCGCAAACCCACAAAAAAGTTTCTGGTGTTTCGTGTATACTTACTTTAGTTTTCGTGCTACAGTTGTCATTTAGGTATCAAAATATTCTAAGAAAAAATCGACTACAATACTACAACAACCTAGGACAATTATGTGTACTTACCAAAGGAAAGACGATTGTAGAAAAATAAGTTGAGCATTTTCTCTCCACTCCACCTCCTTCAGGTACCGATTCCTGAAGTTGCTCAACAGATGTTCGTAGGTGGAGTGAAGCTGGTGCGGGTGGTTACTTCTTGTCCACCCAATACACCTTTTCCTGTGATAATGGTGTAACACGGTATGACACAAAGTGGAACATCGCATGTCTTGCATGCTATACCAGTTTCCTTCCTAATACCCGACTTTGAACACACTTGACACCTGCGACGTTTGGGGAGTTTTACAAGTTCATGCTTCAATTTGTAGTTCAGGCGAGTCTCTGATAAAACAACACGTCCCTGTTGTCTCTGTGTTGGTTGTACACTACAGTCTGAATCGTCGCTCTCACCATTGTCTTCAAACAACAGTGTAGCAGATGAAAATTCTTCATCAGATTCATGGTCGGCTTCAGCACGAGGTGTAGACGTGAAGAGAGGGCGCCTCACACCCGACGGGCCAGGTGTTGACGGGTTGCAGCAGGATACACAGGACCAGTGTCATCATTTATGTCTGGAGAATGAACTAAATGAGGAGATGGTGTTGTTGTTGCAGGCCACTCTTCCTTGTCAAATTTCAATAAAGCCCAAATAGCAACCTCATGAAACTGGAGCAGAGTTAGTTTCTTTCGGTCATCTGTGTTGGCCTTGTACAATGCATAAGCGTTTTGCAAAGCCATTTGCAGGAAATAAAAGGTTATTTTCTTTGTCCACTTGTGACATTTCCTGGCGAAATGGTAATACTTTACCATTTGATCAAAGTGGTCAACACCCTTCATGAACTTATTGTAGTCAATAATTGCCTTTGGTTTGTTCACCACAACCTGCTGTAGTCCTGTTGTTCCATCTGGCCTACGAACTCGTTTGCGTTTTTGAACTCTATTTTGTCTGCATTGTGGAGGTTGGTAATCATAGAGACAACTCGCTTGTCTTTCCACAGCAGAATGAAGGTGTTGTCCTTGCGGCGGTAGACTGTGGTATCCACATCAATCTTAGTCTTCGCTATATGTTGCAGGTCTTTTGGGGCGCCACGTACGAGTCTAATTGTTCCACACGTGTAGAACCCAATGGTGGAATATTGTCCTCAAGCCACACAACACTGGCCCAGGCTGGCGAGTACGTACGGACGTGTACGCTTGCGAGAAGGCTGGGGTGCCTCTCTCCTCACTCGGTTTCATCCTCACCTGATAATCATAGCT
>WNGS01004511.1:11047340-11062400 GCA_020271785.1 Procambarus virginalis
TTCTTTTCACGCTCCTAACATCAATTCTCAAGCTACGTATTTCATTTTGGTATCAATGTGTTGGCAATAAAATTCTCTACAAGATCATATGCATAAAATGTCACCAAAGCATTTGCTATCCCACCACGAAATAAATAAACACGAAGATGACTCGCCGTGACACCCAAACAGGAAGTAAATGTTCATACTCTTTCGTTTGTTGCCAGCTCCACAGTGATCCTACAGCATTGATTTTGATATCACTGAACTCGCAATAAAATTCCCCACCCAGACATATGCCTATCAATGTATAATTATGATACGGGGTGACCCGCACGAGTGTGGGAAGTGGCCGAAGCGTTAGCCGTGATTTCAGCAGCGATGACACTGTTGTGATGCAGCGCTTTGAAAGTTTATACTTATTTCACTGTCCTGACATTATTTCTGGAGCTACGTATTTCATTTTTATAGCAATGTGTTCGCAATAGAAAGTTCTATAAGAACATGGGTAGAATTGGTCAACAGAGCGTCAAATAAATTTGCGGCGAATAAAATCTTACGCGTGTTTGTACCCGTGAACGTAAAAAGTTTTTACTTTGTTCATGTTTTTCAAGTTTATACTCGTTTCACACCGTTTTTTTTTTTTTTTGTAGTGTTCGGAATAAAATTCCCTACACAGACATATGCCTATCAAGTACAATTCTTGGGAATTCACAGCTGTAGAGACGGCCAAACACACACAACCGGAACCCGCTCTGGATACTCCAACTCACACCCGCACACCCACACCCACAAAAAAATTTCTGGTGTTTCGTGTATACTTACTTTAGTTTTCGTGCTACAGTTGTCATTTAGGTATCAAAATATTCCTAAGAAAATCGACTACAATACTACAACAACCTAGGACAATTATGTGTACTTACCAAAGAAAGACGATTGTAGAAAAATAAGTTGAGCATTTTCTCTCCACTCCACCTCCTTCAGGTACCGATTCCTGAAGTTGCTCAACAGATGTTCGTAGGTGGAGTGAAGCTGGTGCGGGTGGTTACTTCTTGTCCACCCAATACACCCTTTTCCTGTGATAACTGGTGTAACACGGTATGACACAAAGTGGAACATCGCATGTCTTGCATGCTATACCAGTTTCCTTCCTAATACCCGACTTTGAACACACTTGACACCTGCGACGTTTGGGGAGTTTTACAAGTTCATGCTTCAATTTGTAGTTCAGGCGAGTCTCTGATAAAACAACACGTCCCTGTTGTCTCTGTGTTGGTTGTACACTACAGTCTGAATCGTCGCTCTCACCATTGTCTTCAAACAACAGTGTAGCAGATGAAATTCTTCATCAGATTCATGGTCGGCTTCAGCACGAGGTGTAGACGTGAAGAGAGGGCGCCTCACACCCGACGGGCCAGGTGTTGACGGGTTAGCAGCAGGATACACAGGACCAGTGTCATCATTTATGTCTGGAGCATGAACTAAATGAGGAGATGGTGTTGTTGTTGCAGGCCACTCTTCCTTGTCAAATTTCAATAAAGCCCAAATAGCAACCTCATGAAACTGGAGCAGAGTTAGTTTCTTTTGGTCATCTGTGTTGGCCTTGTACAATGCATAAGCGTTTTGCAAAGCCATTTGCAGGAAATAAAAGGTTATTTTCTTTGTCCACTTGTGACATTTCCTGGCGAAATGGTAATACTTTACCATTTGATCAAAGTGGTCAACACCCTTCATGAACTTATTGTAGTCAATAATTGCCTTTGGTTTGTTCACCACAACCTGCTGTAGTCCTGTTGTTCCATCTGGCCTACGAACTCGTTTGCGTTTTTGAACTCTATTTGTCTGCATTGTGGAGGTTGGTAATCATAGAGACAACTCGCTTGTCTTTCCACAGCAGAATGAAGGTGTTGTCCTTGCGGCGGTAGACTGTGGTATCCACATCAATCTTAGTCTTCGCTATATGTTGCAGGTCTTTTGGGGCGCCACGTACGAGTCTAATTGTTCCACACGTGTAGACCCCAATGGTGGAATATTGTCCTCAAGCCACACAACACTGGCCCCAGGCTGGCGAGTACGTACCGGACGTGTACGCTTGCGAGAAGGCTGGGGTGCCTCATCTTCCTCACTCGGTTCATCCTCACCTGATAATTCATAGCTTGAATCACTCCTACTATCAACAAATGGGGTTATTTTCAAACGACGAGTAGGAGGTCGTTTCCTTAGCTGGATTTTAGGCATGCACGCACCACGTGTGCGCCTTGTGGTGAGAGGCGGTGGTGCTGGTGCCCCCTCCTCTGTTAGGCCTTCAGTGTCCTCCTTCTGTCGATTCAGCCCCATGGGCTCCAGGCCCCCAAATTCACATTCTTCTTCTAAATCCTCACCTTCTGCCTCACTTCCATCCAAATCCACTTGATCAAAGGCATCCAAGAGATTGGGAATCTTGGTGGGAGTGAGCCTCAATCCAGAGAACCTCCTATAGATGTCGGTAATCTTGTCTTTTCCAGATGAATCAGAGGCTCCTGTAGCCGAAACACCGCTTGGGCCTGGTGCTGGATCCATTATTGATGAATGTAGTTGGTTACAAACACACAGAAACGGGTAAGAATCCTTGAAACCGTGCAAGTTTGGCGCGCGAGGGGAGAGAGATGTGATCGCTCCACGTGACAACAAAATGGGCCTGTCACGTGGCCCAGTAGGCCGACGTGACATTCGGCCTACCTGAGAGAACGGGAATTTCATGGCGCACAGTTTGAAACAAACCCCAAGTAAATCGGATTTAAGATGGATTTTTTACAATTATTTTAATACGGACCGTAAATGTACGACGCGACCGCACAACCGATAGAAATATTGCCGTCGTATATGTACGGGATGGGCGCGCGAAAGTGTTAAGAACAAGAGGTCATAGATATAAACTAGCTAAACACAGATGCCGAAGAAATATAAGAAAATTCACTTTCGCAAACAGAGTGGTAGACGGTTGGAACAAGTTAGGGGAGAAGGTGGTGGAGGCCAAGACCGTCAGTAGTTTCAAAGCGTTATATGACAAAGAGTGCTGGGAAGACGGGACACCACGAGCGTAGCTCTCATCCTGTAACTACACTTAGGTAATTACCAGACTGGTCCCGGAACTGAGAGGAATGAGTTATGAGGAAAGGCTAAGGGAGCTGAACCTCATAACCCTGGAAAACAGAAGAGTAAGGGGAAACATGATAACCACCTACAAAATTCTCCGGGGAATTGACAGGGTGGACAAAAACAAACTCTTTAGCATGGGTGGAACACAAACAAGGGGACACAGGTGGAAACTTAGTAGCAAGATGAGCCAAAGAGACGTTAGAAAGAATTTTTTCAGTGTCAGGGTAGTTAACAAATGGAATGCATTAAGTAGTGTTGTGATGGAGGCAGACTCCATACACAGTTTCAAATATAGATATGATAAGAGCCCAGTAGGCTCAGGAATCTGTACACCAGTTGATTAACACTTTCGCGCGCCCATCCGTACATATACGACGGTTATATTTCTATCGGTTGTGCGGTCACGTCGTACATTTACGGTCCGTATTAAAATAATTGTAAAAAATCCAGCTTAAATCCGATTTACTTGGGGTTTGTTTCAAACTATGCGCCATGAAATTCCCGTTCTCTCGGGTAGGCCGAATGTCACGTCGGCCTACTGGGTCACGTGACAGGCCCATTTTGTTGTCACGTGGAGCGATCGCATCTCTCTCCCCTCGTGCGCCAAACTCGCATGGTTTCAAGGATTTTTACCCGTTTCTGTGTGTTTGTAACCAACTACATTCATCAATAATGGATCCAGCACCAGGCCCAAGCGGTGTTTTGGCTACAGGAGCCTCTGATTCATCTGGAAAAGACAAGATTACCGACATCTATAGGATGTTCTCTGGATTGAGGCTCACTCCCACCAAGATTCCCAATCTCTTGGATGCCTTTGATCAAGTGGATTTGGATGGAAGTGAGGCAGAAGGTGAGGATTTAGAAGAAGAATGTGAATTTGGGGGGCCTGGAGCCCATGGGGCTGAATCGACGGAGGAGGACACTGAAGGCCTAACTGATGTGGATACCACAGTCTACCGCCGCAAGGACAACACCTTCATTCTGCTGTGGAAAGACAAGCGAGTTGTCTCTATGATTACCAACCTCCACAATGCAGACAAATAAGAGTTAAAAAACGCAAACGAGTTCATAGGCCAGATGGAACAACAGGACTACAGCAGGTTGTGGTGAACAAACCAAAGGCAATTATTGACTACAATAAGTTCATGAAGGGTGTTTACCACTTTGATCAAATGGTAAAGTATTACCATTTCGCCAGGAAATGTCACAAGTGGACAAAGAAAATAACCTTTTATTTCCTGCAAATGGCTTTGCAAAATGCTTGTGCATTGTACAAGGCCAACACAGATGACCGAAAGAAACTAACTCTGCTCCAGTTTCATGAGGTTGCTATTTGGGCTTTATTGAAATTTGACAAGGAAGAGTGGCCTGCAACAACAACACCATCTCCTCATTTAGTTCATGCTCCAGACATAAATGATGACACTGGTCCTGTGTATCCTGCTGCTAACCCGTCAACACCTGGCCCGTCGGGTGTGAGGCGCCCTCTCTTCACGTCTACACCTCGTGCTGAAGCCGACCATGAATCTGATGAAGATATTTCATCTGCTACACTGTTGTTTGAAGACAATGGTGAGAGCGACGATTCAGACTGTTGTGTACAACCAACAGAGACAACAGGGACGTGTTGTTTTATCAGAGACTCGCCTGAACTACAAATTGAAGCATGAACTTGTAAAACTCCCCAATCGTCGCAGGTGTCAAGTGTGTTCAAAGTCGGGTATTAGGAAGGAAACTGGTATAGCATGCAAGACATGCGATGTTCCACTTTGTGTCATACCGTGTTACACCAGTTATCACAGGAAAAGGGTGTATTGGGTGGAGAAGAAGTAACCACCCGCACCAGCTTCACTCCACCTACGAACATCTGTTGAGCAACTTCAGGAATCGGTACCTGAAGGAGGTGGAGTGGAGAGAAAATGCTCAACTTATTTTTCTACAATCGTCTTTCCTTTGGTAAGTACACATAATTGTCCTAGGTTGGTGTAGTATTGTAGTCTATTTTCTTAGGAATATTTTGATACCTAAATGACAACTGTAGCATGAAAACTAAAGTATACACGAAACACCAGAAACTTTTTTTGTGGGTGTTGCGGTTGTGAGTTGGAGTGTCCAGGGCTGGTTCCTAGTCCGGTTCCCGGACTAGGAGTATGCAAAGTAAACAAGCAAGCGCCGCTGCACAAAAGAACAAGACAGGACCGAAAATCAGGAATAAGCACAGAAAAGGACTAACAAGCCCTAGAAAGGACCGGAGGGAAGCCACATTGAAAGACGACAGACGTTCCAATAATACGAGATGTAGCGAAAACCTTCCCGAACCCCTCAATAACACAGAAGCAAGCACAAGGCACGAAAGCACATAAAGGCATAGTCACACCCGAGGCCAAAAGTCATGTAGAACCGCAAGAAGAGGGGAACATGACGGAGACATCCCGTCCCAAGAAAAAAGGGGGGGGGGAATAAAGAAGGAGAGCACCCACCTACAGGATGGAACCAACCACCTCGAGGGACAAGAAACCGAGCCCAGGAATGGGCCGATGTCCAAAAACTCGTACGGCGAGGGGGGAGGAAAAAATCACACTCAGCGTAACCGCAAGCCCTGCCTAGAGGGTAGAAAAACCCCCGTGGGGTCCAGCGGGGCACTAGGCCCCCTCAAGTCAGCACCTCCCTACCCCCGGGAACCCACATGGCAGGCCCCGGGGCCAAGCCGTCCCCCCAAGCCCCGGCCTCACAAGAAAAAACCGGGGCAGCTGCAAAAAAAAAACTAAGGAAGGGAGCCCACTGGCAGACTCTTACAACACGGCTGGAGGAACAGGCTCGAATGCTCCTGTCGCTACCCCGGAATGGGAATTCTCCGAGATCACCCAAGTCTCAAAACCAACGACCCCGAACCCACAGATGGTAAGGAGCCGGATGCAGGTAGCAAGGGGGGACCAGATTAGATCACAACAGGGAAAAGACAAGGGGGTGTGGAAGGAACCGAAGCAACCAACACCCCCAAGCCCCCCAAAACAGGGCAGCCTCGGGACTTCCGGGGAGCAAACAACCAAGAGTGTTGCCACCAACAAAGCCCAATGACAATGCCCGTGCTGCCTGCACTCGCATAGTCAGCATAAGACTGGGTAACCGAGTTACAACAAGCAACAAAACTCGCAGGACTCCAGGTCGAAGGTGTCACTGACCCCACAGGCAACAGACGGAGGAAAAGACAGAGAGAGTCACCATGAGACAAGGGGTGAGAGCAACCCTCAAACTCACTGGAAGCGAGGGAAGGACTTGGGGTCACATCCATCGAACCCGCGTGCCCCCAGGGGTTTCCCCAAGGTCCAGAGCATTTACTATAAGAGGACTCGCACTCAGGTAATCCCAGGCAGGGTACTGCTAACCAGCGCCCAAAGCTACCAAACAACCTTCTAAGAACTGAACCCCCGGGACGTGTACACTCATGGGGACCTAGTAGAGGGAACCATCTGAAGAAAGAAGAATACTTGGTACACAGGGGACATGGGACAAGAATGAAGGCAGACCCTCCCACCAGGCAGATAACAAAAAGAAAAAGAAAACCCCGCAAGAGGACAACGTACCCAGGCGAAACAGAGCCGGCCGCCATGATTGGTGAAAACAAGCTGCGCAGCACCCTGCGACCCACCAGTGCAAAACTGCCCCTAACCCTAAAGCGAACAAGGGAGACAGAACATCCGAGCACACAAAAGGCAGCCAAAAACCAAGCAGTAACCGGCCTAGCAGAGGCAGAACCCAAGGAACTTGTGGAAGGTGGTCCCAAGCCCCAAGGGCAGTACTTACAGGGCCCCTAGGGAAGGAAACCCTAGGCACATGCAGCCCAAGTACTGGAGAATCACTTCTGGCTCACGCACCACCTAGAAAACAGTCACCACACTCTAGGCACAGTGCTGAAACAACCACCGGAGCCAGAGCACATGACCTCAGCCTTTAGCATCAGTCAAAGAACTGATGGTGGATAGCCGGCACGGTAGGTCTGGGGCTCCCCCTTCCCCCTCCCAGGAAGGGGGGAGTTGCGCAGACAGCGGAGTGGCAACGTGTGACGTCATGATTATTTGCGCATTTCTTTTAGATGAGTTCTATCCACCTGTTCAGCTTGTGGTAGCAATTTTCATCAGAATAGGGGTTTGTTTTGGGACCTTACCTTTCTGGGTGCCTGACCCAATCGATGGCAGGCATAGAATGCTTCCACCACACGGGGTTTCTACAGGCCATTGCTCCCTTGCTTCTCTGGGGGGCCAGGTTCTGGCTCATGGTCCCTGGTAGGCCCATAGAATTCCATACACATGACTGATGCCAAAGTCTGACATTAGCATATCAGCCTGGATAAGCTCCGGGGAGCCGAAGGGGCTCCCCCCAGAAAAAGATGTGCATAGAAAATCTTACTTTCAGGGCTTGCATTCTAGCATCCTGAGCAAATACCATCAAGACCCTGGCATCAAGAACTGAGCGTGGAGCTTTTGACGAGGAATGACTCCCACTAGGGCAGTTGCGCTCTCGATCTTCTGTAACACCCTCATTGCTAGCGCCTACTAAACCTCAGGTGCTTGGTGTACTGAGAACGTGAATGATGCTGGAACGTACTTCGTGTGTTCTAAACGACAAGGTTTAGAGACCTTATGGAGCCCTTTGGAATTATTGTAGTCATTCTTGAATTTTTCTATAAGCAACAGAGAAAAATGAGTATTGTGATAATTCTATTCACCTTTGAGATAAAATTATATTTGTACTTTATACCATTTTAAATTATACAGTATTCAAATCTTTTAAATAAATGGCCATCGACAACTTACTGATGGTGAAAAAACATACATCTGCATTCAAGTGCATGAAAAGACAAACATTTTTTATATAATATTTGTACAACTCTTAATTATTAATTAAAAAACAAGAGTAAGACTTGGAAATCTGATTCATGCTAGGATAGGGAAATGGAAAAATGGTTGTAAAGCAATCCACTCACTACAAGAGAAGGCACTTGAACAAGCAGAGATACAGTAGTTATGCAGTTTAGAACTAGCAGTAAGAAGGCTCATTGTGGCAGTCTGGGTTTTAAAGACTAATACATGTTCTGAGATAATATACAGCACGTGATCATAGCCCCTATCTGGAATTCAGGTCAAAAGAAACAAGACTTCTGTTGGGAAAAACATTAACTCTCTTCACAGAACAAATCTAGCTCAAAAAATCAGCGTTGAATGTAATGAAATGTCATTTTCTGGGGTGAGGCTGAGGCTTCCCGGACCCATCCAACTGATAGGGATAGTCCTAACATTTGGCATCAGTCGATGTGGGTGGAGTTCTTGGCCTACCAGGACCACGGCCAGAACCTGGCCCCTCAGAGAGGCACGAGGAGCAATGGCCTATAGAAATGCACATGTGATTTTGGAGCATTTTATACTGTATCTGCCATCGACTGGGACAGGCACCCAGAAAGGTAAGCGCCTCAAAACAAACACATATTCTGGTAACACCAACAAAAAGAACGGAGCAAATGGACAGAACTTCCCCTAAGGAAAACGAGCAAACATGCATGACGTTACATGAGTCGCGCCGCATAAAGTCACATGAGCTGCGCCACATGACTGCGCAGCTCCCCCCCTCCACGGGAAGGGGAAGGGGAAGCCCTAGACTCTCGCACCGGCGATCCATACCTTCAGTTCCGAGGCTGGATATCAAAATACGCGAAAACCTCCGACCGGAGGGAGGGAGGGGTTGTTGGGGATCCTCCGGGACTCGCCCAACTCGAAGTCAAGACAGGCTGCAGCCGCGAGCTAAAGCGACACAGGCCCAACTAGGCCCAGGAACATTCACGAGGTAGCGTGCAGCCAGGACCCTGTTCGACCGCCAAAAACTCTGTGCCCGAATGTCAGACCAGGACATGTTCCCCAAAACGGCAGCAAGAGCAGCGAAAATACGAACGTAATGGGCATGGGGATAGTCCTCAGGCTGGCTAGACTTAACCCTGCAGAGAACCTGAGAGGGCCCCGTACCCACGAACAGGGAAGAATGGAAACTGGATCAACCCAAAGCGCGTCCCTGGACACAGAAGCCATGGCACGCAAATACAGAGTAGGGCCGCAACCGGACACAAAACTTGATGCACCCCTGGCCTGACCAACCGAGCATCAACAACCCAAGGACCCCTCCAGAACAATGAACCAAGGACATAAACCACCAGGGAGCAGTCCGAATGGAGCCGGGTCGTCGATCCCCGGGTGACACAAACCCTCCGAAGAGCAAACCAAACCGCAAACCGCGAACTCCACATCGTGCTGTGGGCCCGAGGGAAAGACGGACTCCACCACCCTTGGCCACTTGGCGAGCACTGGTCACAAAGCCCCAGCCAAGAGATGTTATGTTTGTGAACACATCGAGCGAGGGCTCGGGTAAGCACCAAGGCACTGAAACCCCCCAAAAAAAGAAGAAGAAGCCGGCGACGCAGCAGCCGATGTAAGGGCCCCAAGTCGAACCCAGCGATCGCAAGAGAGGCAAAGAGACGTCCCCGAAGGAACCAGAACAGCCAACGAAGCCAAACCTGACCTGGTGGGTAGACCAGCATTGCAAAGTTTAGGCTCCCGCACAGACCCTCAAGCAACCACCGGGCGACCCGGGAGTCCCCCAGAAACCTGTGCATGTGGGACTGCAGCCAAAGGAGAGACTCCGGAGGAAGAGACAAGGAAGCGGTCCGAGAGTCCCACACAAGGCCCAGCCAGGTCCAAACCTGGGAGGGAATCAGATGCGACTTCTGCCAGTTCACCAGGAACCCAAACCCAGCTAGATGGGAAAGCACCACACCCCTGGCAAGCAGACACGCAGACCGACTGGGAGTTGAAACCAGCCAGTCATTGAGGTAAGCCAACACCCGAACACCTAACAGATGCAGACGGGCCACCACGACCCGGGTAAGAAGTGTGAACACGCGAGGTGCCAGGTTCAACCCGAATGGGAGACAACAAAAGCGGTAACTCTGACGCCCCACAACAAAACCGAGCCAGTCCCTGAACCTCAGATGAATCGGGATGTGCCAATACACGTCCTTGAGGTCCAGGGACACCATCAAAGAGCCCGGCTCCAAAAGAAGCCAGACCTGGGACAGAGTTGTCATCCGAAAGGAGGGGCAAAAAACCCAGCGTTGAAAGTAATGAAACGCCATTTTCTGGGTGAGCCCCGGAGGCTCCCTGGAGCTTATGTATGTTAGATTAGACCGGGACATTAGCTAAGGAGTTCAGACCTACCAGGGACCAGCGTCAGAACCTGTCCCCTTCAGAGAGGTTTCAGGGAGCAATGGCCCTGAAAAATCCCCTTATGGTTGGGGTTTTCCTTATCTGCCATCAACTGGGGTTAGGCACCCAGAAAGGTAGCATAACAAAACAAACTCCCATGGTAAAAACTAAAAAACCGAACAGAGAGGTAGAAACTCCCTACAATCCCAAGGAAATAAGCAAACAAGCAAACATCACACTTTACTGCCGCACCAATCGTCCGTGCAGCCCTCCCCCGCCCCGAGAGGGGGAGGGGGGAGCCCCGAACCTTACCGCACCAGCGGCCTATCTTGAGGTTATCTTGAGATGATTTCGGGGCTTTTTAGTGTCCCCGCGGCCCGGTCGACGACCAGGCCTCCACCCCCAGGAAGCAGCCCGTGACAGCTGACTAACACCCAGGTACCTATTTTACTGCTAGGTAACAGGGGCATAGGGTGAAAGAAACTTTGCCCATTGTTTCTCGCCGGCGCCTGGGATCGAACCCAGGACCACAGGATCACAAGTCCAGCGTGCTGTCCGCTCGGCCGACCGGCTCCAATGGCCTAGCATCAGTTTGGAAGCTAAGCTTCAACCAACGCGAAAAAACCGCCGACCGGTGGGAGGCAGGGTTGCCAGGGAGCCTCCAGGGCATACCCAGAAAAAGGCATTTCATTACATTCAACGCTGGGTTTTCTGTGGGGGAGCCCCTACGGCTCCCTGAAGCTTCATACCCAAAGAGAAGGAAAAGAAAGGGCCGATCTGGGAGGCAGCCGCCACAAACTCTGCAACGTGAAGCCAAGACAACAGGATGCAACCTGCGACCCAAGGCAACAAGAACGCACAGGAGCAGACACACGCACAAAGAACGGGCAGCCAGAGACCTGTGCGACCCTCAAATCCTTGCGCCCGAAATGAGCCCTAGACGTCACCAACACAGCAGCGAAAGCTGCAAACGTCCGAAAAGCATGGGCGCAAGGATAGACCGCAGGCTGGAAGACCTAAAAACTCTGCGGACAACCTGGTGGGACCCAAGCCCTGAAATAGGGAATGAGGGGAACCGGATCAACCCAAAGCGCATCCCCAGACACGGTACGCAGGTAATGGCAAAGAGGCGCAACCGGACAACACAGGACGCACCCCGGCTGAACCAATCACGCATCAATAACCCAAGGACCCCGCCAGAAAGCAGCCGTCTCGACCATCGCCAGAAAGACGGAGAAAGGCTGCAAATGGACAAACCTACCACCAGTACCAAAGAGCAGAAACCTCTGCACCGGAAGAGCCGGAAGCTCCCCATCCCGACATGCAGAGGCCCATGCCAACAAAATATGGCTTATGAAAACCAAACTTGAATTGAAGGGGCTACCATAAACTGAGGAGGAGAAAATAAGAGGGCACCCTGATCAAGGACCAGGATGGCTTAGGCAACGCATGAGCAGGCCAGAGGAGAAACAAAACACGAGAAAGCGTACAGAACGAGGCAGATGTGATGTCCACCCCGAACGCAAGCCGGAGCGGCTCTGACAGCGCCGCCCAATTCGAGGCAACAGTAAGAAACGTCAAATAACTGTAGTCCTGAAAACCCAAGAAAGTAAAAGACAACCCGATGCAAAAGATAAGACAACCTACAAAGAGCAAGAAAAAAGGGGCAGAGAAACACCAGGAACGTCATACTGTACTGTCGCCGAGACAAAGCTCGCAGGTGGGACACCATCAACGAAGCCACCTGATCACCATAGAGATGGTGATACCCACGTCAAAATACCAGACGCGAAGAGCCAAGGAGAAGGCCGAACCAGTCACGTACAGGACCGGTTCGACCTGCCGAAAGAGGAGGAGCCATGGGAAAACGTCCCGGGTTCGGACACCTATCAAGCAGCGTCTGAAAATAAAGCTGGGCCGGCCACCAAGGGACCGTGAGGACTACTCTCCATGGGAATGGACTCAAACCGAGCCAGAACCCGAAGCAACAGCTGGACCGGGAGAAGAGAAACAGGTACCCCCACCTCGACCAGCCCTGCTGAAAGGCATCCACCGTGAACCCCTCGCAGGCGGGTAAGGGCGCCACATAGGATGGGCGACTTCTAGACCACGCCGACGCAAAGATGTCCATGGCCAGGAGTCCATACGTCCGGCAGAGCCAACGAACGAGTCGGCGACGACTGGCCAATCCGTGAACAGAGGAACGAACCAAGACAGGCTGTCCGCCAGGCCGTAGGACACACCCCCGGACATGAACCTCATGGTTAGCCAAACCCCGAGAATCCAGCAAATAAGCCACTCGAAGGGACCAACCCCAAAGGTCAAACACCTAAGAGAAACCCTGTGGTTCCGGCAAAGAACCGCCAGAGGACACTTCGAATGGAGCTGGATGGTAGAGCACCGCGTGACCCAAACCCTCCGAAGCACAAACCAGACAGCCACGAACTCCCAAACCGTGCTGTGAGCCCGACGGATGGACAGGCCCCACCATTCCTGGCTGACCTGGTGAGCACTGGTCATAAAGCCCCAGCCGAGAGATGATCTGTCTGTGAACACACCGAGCGAAGGCTCAGGGAGGTGCCAAGGCACAGAACTCCGAAAACCCCAAGGAGGAAGCTGGTGACATAGCACCAAAACAAGATCCCAGGAGGAACGAACCCAATGATTGCAAGAGAGGCGGAAGGGGAGTCTGCGAAGGAACTAAACAGACGCCAAAGCCAAACCCGACCCTGCGGGCAGACCAGCACGTCGAAGTTCAGACTCCTGCACAACCGCTCGAGCAACCGCCGAGCAACCCAGGACCCCCCTCATAAACAACCTAAGGCGGGACCACAGTCGCAGCAACACTTCTGGAGGGAAATACAAGGAGCGGCCCAAGAGCCCTAAACAAGACCCAGCCAGGTCCGGGACGGAAACAGATGGAACGACCTCCAGATCATCAGAAAACCGAACCCGGTGATCTGGAAAGAACCACACCCCTGGCGAGCAGACAAGCGGACTGACTAGGAGCCCACACCAGCCAGTCGTTGAGGTAGGCCAGACACCGAATCCTAAGCAGACTCAGACAGGGCACCAAGATCCGGTAAAGATGCATAAATACACCAAGTGCCAATTACAAACTAGGGAAGACTACAAAAGCGACAAGCCTGAAGCCCCACCACCAACTGTGCCAGTCCTGGAAACCTGGGAGGAACGTGCCAAGAAGTGACCTGGAGGTCCAGGGCCACCATCCAGGCACCCGGCCCCAACAGAAGCCAGACCAGAGACAACAGTCCTCCGATGAGGGCATAGAATCAAGGGCGCAGACTGAACAAGTCCAGAAGAACCGCAGATCTGCCAGGCCTGTGTCTGCATAGAGCAGACACCGTGAAGGATGGGGCGGATCGACCACGTCCAAATTACCCACTAAGATGACATGACAAAACACGGAGAAAGAAGCCCACCCCGCCAGCCAAAAACCCCCAAAGGGGGAGAAGCTGTCCGCTGCTACCAGAGGCAGGAAGACAACCAAAAACACCCACTAACTGCAGGACCAAGCGAGAGTCAACAGAGCAAGCTGCACCCCCAGCGCACCGTCAACAGCGAAGGGAACAGAGCCCTTCTGAGAGAAAAGTAATATTATTTATATATATATATATATATATATATATATATATAATATATATATATATAATATATATATATATATATATATATATATATATTATTAAATATGACCGAAAAGTAAGATTAATAATACTAACACGAATTTTCTCAATATTTTTTATGTTTCTTTTCACTGTTGATGGTAATTGAAAGATCAATTCTCCAAAACTCATTTTATTTCTAGTCTGACGCGACACTTGAACGCGTTTCGTAATAACTTTTACATTTTCAAAGACTTTTAGTTTACACACACACATCTATAACCTGCAAACACTAAACAGAGTTCTTACTTATGCTATGATTTAAACAGCTTTCATTTTATTTTACACCCGCATTTGGGTGAGGTGATATGTTACAACAGTTTTGGATGAGGTGAACAAAACTTTCAACACAGAATAGAACACGAAATATTGGGGTATTAATTTGGGTAAATTGAAGGTAAGAATGGAAGTAACTGCAGAGGGCCTATTGGCCATATTTCTTGATGCTCTATATTGGAGCGGAGTCTTGAAGTGGGTAGAATATAGTGTGCATTAATTGGCTGTTGATTGCTGGTGTTGACTTCTGATGTGTAGTGCCTCGCAGATGTAAAGCCGCCTGCTATCGCTGTATCTAAAGATGATTTCTGTGTTGTTTGCTAAGATTTCTCTGGTGATGGTCTGGTTGTGGGAAGAGATTATATGTTCCTTAATGGAGCCCTGTTGCTTAGCATCGTTATCGCCTGGAAAGAGATGTTGTTGTCTTGCCTATATACTGAGTTCTTTGAGGCTTACAGTCCCCAAGTGGGCATTTGAAAGCATAGACGACGTTGGTCTCTTTTAAAGCGTTCTGCTTTGTGTCTGGAGAGATTCTCATGAGTAGGCTGGCCGTTTTTTTAGTTTTTATAGTAAATCATCAGTTGTATCTTTGATTTTGTCTGTAGGGATAACGTCTATTAACAATATCTTCAGGACCCTTCCTCGTTTTGTGAGTTGTGGAAAAGAAGTTCCTGTAAAATAGTCTAATAGGGGGTATAGGTGTTGTGTTAGTTGTCTCTTCAGAGGTTGCATGG
>WNGS01004511.1:11062500-11115916 GCA_020271785.1 Procambarus virginalis
CCATATTTTTGAGTACAGCGATGATTCACTCATTTTATTATATAAATATATCACACTACACACTATTGAATAATATTACAGCAAAAAAAACTACAAAAAATCAATCACAGACATTGAAATAATTAGGTAATTACCTCTTAACGGGGTGAGAATAGCTTGAGCTACCTCATCCCTTTGTGTGTATTTTACATCAATAAACTTATTTCAATTTCAATTACCTCTTTGTGGCAACTTCGACATGACAGCTGGCACGCAACAGACCGCCTGGGACGCATGCTGAGTCAGCGCCTGTTTGCCAGACTTCCCCGCCCTATAGCGGGCAATATATGCCACTTACGATTTTTTTCCCCATGATCAGTGAACACAAATTAACAGGTCAGGAAGAAAAGTTTTTTTTTTTTTTTTTTTTTGTATGTGCCTGTGGGTGTCAAATGGTATATAGCCATGCGCCATTTAAGGGTTAAGCATTTCTGCTATTTTTTCCTTCTTTTATAGTGTCGTCTGCGTTCTCTTTCTACGTTGGATCTCTTTCTGGCTTTCCTCAAAGGAACATGTTTCAGACAGACTTGATATGCTTCTGAAGTCAGTTTTTCTATTCCTTCTGTAGGACTTGTATTACTTTGAACAGTTTCCCATGGAATGTTTGTAAGTTCTTGTTTATTTTCTCCCAGTCTATCATTTATTATTAAAATTGAATTTACTGAATAGCCCCTCTCGCTTGATCAACGTTTTAGGTCTATTCTGAGTATTGATGGTCGTTTGCACTTCAATGAGCTTGTGATCTGAGTATGTGGTATCTGATATCGTAATGTCTCTGATAATGTCTTCATTGTTCGTAAAGACCAGATCTACAATATTTTCATTTCTTGTTGGCGCTGATATCTGCTGGTTGAGTGAAAATTTGTCACAGAATCTAAGTAGTTCTCTAATCTGTGGTTGGTTAGGTTCCGATAAATTTCCTGGTATAATATTATTGTTTGCTATTCTCCATCTGAGACTAGGCAAGTTGAAGTCACCTAGGAAGATAATATCAGGTATCGGGTTCTCCAAATTATCAAGGCTATTCTCTATTTTGTTTATCTGTTCTGTGAATTCCTCAGCTGTTGCATCAGGCGGTTTGTGTATTAGAATAATCACTTAAGTTTATTTTCTCTATTTTTAATCCCAGTACCTCTACCACCTCATTTGTAAGGTGGTAGAGGTACTCACCTCATCCACATAAGTCAGCATAAGACTGGGTAATCGAGTCACAAACAAGCCACAAAACTCGCAGGACTCTGGGCCAAAGATGCCACCGACCCCACAGGCAGCAGACGGAGGCAAAGATAGTGAGAGTCACCCTGAGACAAGGGGACAGACCATCCCTCAAACTCGCACAAAGTGAGGGGGGGACTCCGGGGTCACATCCATCGGACCCACGCATACCCGTGGGGATTCCCAGGGTCCTAAGACGGATCTCACGCTCATGGAAGCCCAGGCAAGGTACTGCTAACTGGCGCCCAATTCTACCAAACAACTTTCTAAGAACTGAACACCCGGGACATGTACACTCACGGGGATCTACCAGGGGGAATCACCGGAAGAAGGAAGAGCACTCAATACACATGGGGCAAAAACCAAGGCAGACCGCCCCACCAGGCAGACAAAGACAAAGAAAAGGAAAACCAGGCAAGAGGACAGCGTATCCAGGCGAAACAGAGCCGGCTGCTATGATTGGTGAAAACAAGCTGCGCAGAACACTGCGCCCCTACCAGTGCAAACTTCTTCTTACCCTAAAGCAAACAAGGGAGACAGAACATCCTAGCACACAAAGGCCGGCCAAAAACCAAGCAGTAAACAGCCTAGCAGAGGCAGAACCCAAGGAACTTGTGGAAGATGGCCTCAAGCCCCAAAGGCAGTACTTACAGGGCACCTAGGGAAGGAAACCCTAGGTGCATGCAGCCCGAGTACTGGAGAATCACTCCTGGCTCACGCACCATCTAGAAGACAGGCACTACACACAAGGTACAGTGCTGAAACAACCACTGGAGCCAGAGCACACGACCGTTGCCTCATCAGCCTCAGAACTGAGAGGTGGATAGGGGTCTGGGGTTCCCCCCCCTTCCCCCTCCCAGGGAGGGGGAAGCTGTGCAGGCGGCAGCGCGACGACGTGTGACGTCATACTCGTTTGCTCGTTCCTGTTTGTAGAGTTCTATCCCCATGTTCAGCTTTTTGTAGCAATTTTCACCAGAATAGGGGGTTGGTTTTGGGATGCCTACCTGTCTGGGTGCCTAATCCGGTCGATGGCAGACATAGAATGCTTACAACCACACAGGGGTTTCTATAGGCCATTGCTCCTCGTGCCTCTGTGAAAGGGCCTGGTTCTGGCTTGTGGTCCCTGGTAGGCCCACAGAACTCCATACACATGACTGATGCCAAAGTCTGACGTTAGCATATCAGCCTGGAATGTTCCGGGGAGCCGACGGGCCTCCCCCAGAAAAGCAATCTTTCTAAAGGGGAATTTTCAAAAGGGAAAAAAGTTTTGGAAATATAGTGGTAAAATATAGAAGAGAGAGAGTTAGTGTACTTATTTTATCCCATGCACATGAAAATGGCTACTTGACACACAGGTATAAACCAGCAATGAATATAATGAAACAAAATTTTCTGGGTGAGACCTGGAGGCTCTCCGGAGTTATTTAGACTGATATGGATATATTAGACTTTGGCATTAGTCAATGTGAATGGAGTTCTAGGCCTTCTGGGGACCACAAGCCAGAACCTGGGCCCCCCTCAGAGAGGCACGAGGAGCAATGGCCTATAGAAACCCCTGTGTGGTTGGAAGCATTCTTTGTCTGCCATTGACCGGGTCAGGCACCCAGAAAGGAAAGCGTCCCAAAACAAACCCCTATTTTGGTTAACCCTTAGACTGCGCAATACATTAATAGCTGTTTTAGCGTCTAGCGCCTTAATTTAAATGCCCAGCGTGGGATAGGGGCAGCTATAGTGCAGCCACGACCAATAGTTGACAGATGCCATCTAGAAAAAACCCAGCGTTGAATATAATGAAACGGCATTTTCTTGGTAAGACCCGGAGGCTACCCAGAGCTTTACCATGCTGATATGCTAATGCCAGACCTTGGCATCAGTCATGTGTATGGAGTTCTAGGGCCTACCGGGGATTACGGCCAGAACCTGGGCCCCCCTCAGAGAGGCAAGAGGAGCAATGGCCTATAGAAACCCCCGTGTGGTTGGAAGCATTCTCTGTCTGCCATCGACCGGGTCAAGCATCCAGTAAGGTGAGCATTCCAAAACAAACCCCTATTCTGGTTACAATTGCTACCAAAGGCCAAACTAGTGGATACAACTCCCCAACAGAAAACAAGCAAACTAATATGACATCACACGTCACCGCGCCGCTGTCTGCACAGCTCCCCCTCCCCGGGTGGAGGAAGGGTGAGCCCCCAGACCTCTCACGCCGGCAAGCCAGCCATCAGTTCTTCAGCATAAGCTATAGGCATTGGTTGTGTGCTCCGGCTCCAATACTGTTTCAGCACTGTACCTAGAGTGTGGTGTCTGTCTTCTAGGTGGTGCATAAGCTGGGAGTGAGTCTCCAGTACTCAGTTGCATGCGCCTAGGAGGCTCCCCCCTCCCGAGGAGGGCTCCTCCCTCCCCGGGAGGGGGAAGGTGGAGCCCCAGACCTCTCACACCGGCTATCCACCCATCAGTTCTGAGGCTGGATGTCAAAACACGCGAAAAACCGCCGACTGGAGGGAGGGAGGGTTGCCAGGGAGCCTCTGGGTCTCGCCCAGAAAATGGCATTTCATTACATTCAATGCTGGTTTTCTGGAGGGAGCCCCGTCTGCTCCCCAGAGCTAACTACCCAAAGAGGAAGGTCAAAGGGACGGAACCAGGAGGCAGACGCCATGCACCCCTCAACGGAAGCGAGACAACCGGCAGCAAATGCCAACCCAAGGCGACACTGCCCCGAAAGGGCCCGGGAACAACACGAGACAATGAGCAGCAAGGCCCCAGTACGAACACCAAAAGATCCATGCCCGAATGACAGCAAGGACACGCCGCCCAGATGGCAGCAAGAATAGTGAAGCCACAAACGCCACGGGCATGGGAAAAGAACATAGGCAGGCTAGCCGCAATAACACGGCTGACAACCCGGGACACTGTCACCCGCAAACAGGGAAGAACGGAACCGGATCAACTCAAAGCGCACCCCGGATATAGAGGCTGCGGCACGCAATTAACAGCGGAGGGCTGCCACTGAACACAAAACATGACACACCCCCGGCCCGACCAACCAAGCACCAACAACCCAAGGACTCCTCCGGAATGCAGCAGCCCCATCCAGTGCCAGAAAAGATGGTGACTGCTGCCACCGAACAACCAAAAACGCCAAAACCGAAGGAGCAGAAAAACCCCTGCGGAGGAGCAAGAAGCCCAGCGACCTGACCCCCCAGAGGCAAATGCCAACAGGAAAAAGAGCCGACGAAAAACAAACCGAAACTGAAGGGGCACCACCAACCAAGGAGAAGACCGAGCACACTGACCAGAGACCAGGACGGTGCAAGTGGCGCACGAACAGGCCGGAGGTGAAACAACACACGAGACAACCTACTAATGGTGCAGAAGCAACACCAAGACCGAAAGCAAGCCGAAGCGGCTCCGCCAGTGCCGCACGAAACAAGGCGACAGTACATCGCAAGACGACGGCCCCCAACCCCCACCAGAAAAACCAAGCCGATGCTAACAACAGCAGCCACCCAAGAAGGGACAGGAGGAAAAGGAGGTCTGCCAAAATACCCCATACTGCCGCCAAGAAGAAGTACGCAGGTGGGACACCTACAACGAAGCCACCAGACCACCAACCGGAGGTGAGACACGCGAGGCAGAATGGAATCAGCCCCGACAAGGCTCCTCCAAGCGCAGGAAAAGGCGGAGCCACGGGAAGTTCTCAGGCGCAACCACCAAAGCCCAGGCAGCACAAAGGAGATGGAACGTCTGCCGAACAGAAAGCTCCCCAATGCAAGCAAGCCCGCCAGGAGATCAGATCAGATGTCTCGCGATGTTCGACGCGAGACATCGCAAGCCCCTGAAAAGCCAACCGGCAGGGCAAGCCAGGAAAACCGAAGAAGGCGTAAGGGTTGCCACCAGAACAGTACCCGAACCAAGGCGTACGAGCAATGAAAACAGATCAAGACACATAAGCACACCATAGGACACAGGCTGAAAGAACGCCCAAGAAGCCAAGGAATGCACGAAGAACACCCCTGTAGCAGAGGAGGAAACAAAGGGGTGGCAAACACCCCTTTGTTTGAACACCCCCCCCCCCCTCTACAGCAGCATGTGCAGGCAAAACCGACCAAAGGAGGTGCCAGGGAAGCGACTGGGGAGAGGCAGGACGAAAGAGCCAAAGCTCATACCCCAGGAAACAACCATGGGTGGACAATCAGGCGAGGACAGAACCCCACGCACCTGGAAGAGCCAAGCCAGGGACCTGAAGACCACAAAAACAACAAGCAAACCACCATAAGCAAACCCTAGGCACAAAACAGCAGCAAAGTGCCCCACCACAACCGACACAGGAACAAGGACACGCCACCGCGAAACACGTTACCAATGCACACGTGCAGCAGCAAACGCAACATGTAAGTAACAACTTGTGTCTGCAAAGGCAGAGAACGGTGCAGGCAGACCCCAGACAGGGCCAACGGAGACACGACAGAACCCAGCAAGCCCAGGAACCTGCACACCAGGCGACCAACGGCGGAGATACCTGCCCGATACCTGCTGGATGGAGTTCTGGGAGATCATTTTCTCCCCAAGCCCGGCCCGAGGCTAGGCTTGACTTTTGAGAGGTTGGCCCACCAGGCTGTTGCTCGGAGCGACCCGCAGGCCCACATACCCACCACAGCTAGGATGGGCCGGAGCCTCTATTCGAAAACAGGCTAGTGTTCCTTGGAAGTCCACGGATGTACCGGCAATATGGCGTATGCTCGCAGGTAGGACATTTAACAACTGCAGACCTCTGATGTTTATACAGTGTTCCCCGACTGTGCCTATGGCACCACTGCACTCCACTGGTACTATCCCGCATGTTCTTCCATTTAGGCGGGACCCAAGAGCCAGAGCTCAAGCCCCGCAAGCACAACCAGTTGAGCCCTACCTGGAGAGTACATAACCAGCACCACAACCCACACACCTCATAACACGAAAGAGGTGGGTCCCCTGAATGACTCTAGCATGGGTTGGACATGCACATGAGTGGGACTGGAAGAGTTGAAAAGGGACAGGCACCGGTGTGCTAACGGTCTCATTCGTACATAAATATACCTAAATAAAGACAGGTATATAAACATCTTCGCATCCAGCACCCGGCCGAAAGACGCCAGACCGCAGAAACTCACCTGTCAAACGGAGGCACAAACGTGATACAACCCAACAGTGCTCAGAAGATCCTGGGAGTACCGTCAGGTGAAGAAGCCAGAGCCGGACACGCAGGAGAGCAGGGTAGAGGCAAAGGAGGAGGCCCACACCCATGACACATGGAAAACCTCGGCGTCCTCCCCACAGCTGGAATCCAGGACACCCCCAGAGCGAAAGGGCACATACCGAAGAAGGGAGAAGAGCGAAAGAAGAAGCACCCGAGAAAAAAGGGCACAAAACACCAGCACTGAAACACACCGCCCAGACCAAAACAAACTCCCACGGCGCAAGCGCAGGACACTCTGGCCGAACTGCACAACCCGCTCTGCGGGAAGGCACCAACCAGGACTACTGCACAAGAAAAGTAGCCAAACAGAACGCAACCCTAGTGAACTGCAAAGTAGAAAAACTACCCATCACACGGGAAAGGAGCCAAAAGAGGAAGCAGCGACAACAAAATCGGCCAACTAAGCGAAGACAAGTAGCCCAAAGGGAATCCAACAGGACCACGAGTAGTCCAACTGGGCTACAAGTAGCCCAACTGGGCTACAAGTAGCCCAATACGGCGACCCGGACTAGGAGCCGACAGACGTTCCAATAATACAGGAAGTAGCGAAAACCTTCCCGAACCCTCGAGAACACAGAAGCAAACACCAGTCCCGAAGGCACATAAAGGCACAGTCGCACGTGAGACCAAAAGTCACGTAGAACCCCAAGAATGGGGAAATATGACGAAGACACCATCCCAAAAAAGGGGGAGCATTCACCTACAGGACGGAACCAACCGACTCAAAGGACAAGCAACCGAGCCCAGGGAGGGTAAAAGAAAAGAAAAAGAAACCCCGCAAGAGGACAGCGTACCCAAGCGGAACAGAGCCGGCCGCCATGATTGGTGGAAACAAGCTGCACAGTTCCCTGCGCCCCACCCGTGAAAAACTGCCTGCCCCTTACCCTAAGGCGAACAAGGGAGACAGAACACCCGACCACACAAAGAGCGGCCGAAAACCAAGCAGTAAATGGCCTAGCGGGGGCAGAACCCAAGGAACTTGTGGAAGGTGGCCCCAAGTCCCAAGGGCAGTACTTACAGGGCACCTAGGGAAGGGAACCCTAGGCACATGCAGCCCGAGTACTGGAGACTCACTCCCGGCTCACGCACCACCTAGAAGACAGACACCACACTCTAGGTACAGTGCTGAAATAATATTGGAGTCGGAGCACACAACCGGTGCCTGTAGCATCAGCCGAAGAACTGATGGGTGGATAGCCGGCGTGAGAGGCCTGGGGCTCCCCCTTCCCTGTCCCGGGAAGGGGGGAGCTGCGCAGACAGCGGCGCGGTGATGTGTGATGTCATACTAGTTTGCTTGTTTTCTGTTGGGGAGTTCAATCCACTAGTTCTGCTTATGGTAGCAATTTTAACCAGAATAGGGGTTTGTTTTGGAATACTTACCTTTCTGGATGCTTGACCCGGTCGATGGCAGACATTGAATGCTTCCAACCACACAGGGGTTTCTATAGGCCATTGCTCCCCCTTGCCTCTCTGAAGGAGCCAGGTTCTGGTCGTAGTCCCCGGTAGGCCCTAGAACTCCATACACATGACTGATGCCAAAATCTGACATTAGCATATCAGCCTGGTAAAGCTCCAGGGAGCCGACAGGGCTCCCCCCAGGAAACTGTGGCCAACATTTCTGGGTGTGAGAGCTTCAGTACTGAGCGAGCCACCAAGGCTGACACACGCACACAGAACGGCTATTCATCTTGTGACCACAGCATCGCCTAAAAATGTCAAAATATATATGTTAATGCTATTATTTAACGACGATAGTATTACAGAAGACCCCTGACTGTGATAAAATTGACCAGGATTCTGATAATAGCAGGATTGTGGTGATATTTAGTACTGTGCTTCATGGTGGGAGGAGTAATGTTGAGGGAGGGAGGGAGGTGGCATCGTCTCCTGACTGTGTGTGGCCACCTTTTATTGACTGGACTTACCACACCAGCTTAGTGGTTCACTATGGTGAACACAAATGTAGATACTTATATATAATGTGTGGATAGAGTGTAATAACAGCAATACGAGTATGTTAGGAGGAGCTGTAGGGGCTCCCCCCAGAAAATAATGGTAAAATGGGAAAAAGTTCTCAGTCAATTTTTTATGTTCCTTTGAAGAAGTTGTTACAATGTGTAGTTATAGTTGGACGGCCTCTCCCAGCTAATCATAACTTGTCTTATATTGAACCAAGATGTATTTTGATGTTTTCAACTACCCTTCAGAATAGACAATTCACAGTACAGTACTATAAAGTATTTTTCATTTGCCTGTGGACATCTATAGCATTCTCTGTATGAGCAGCCATCCTTGGACAGGTTTACAGTCTTAATATTTCTATTTGTATCATTCCCACAATGTGCTGTCCACTCTTAATTAATTTAATTTTATTATCAGAATTATTCTATTAATTCTGAATTAATTTAATTCTATTATCAAGTAAATAAGTTGCAATATACTTTCATTATCAGAAAAACTTTCACTCACTCATATGATAAAGCACAATATATGTACAGTACTGTACTGTAACATGTTCAAATTAAACAAAAAACTTCAAACAAACCAAAGAGGCTTACCAATGCCTTCTTGCCAGTTTACGACTCTTAAGACGTCGTGGTGACCAAGCTCAACCAAATATTCAAGGACTCTTCTCAGACTCAGATTCTTGCTTTCCATCTTATCTTCTAGTCTATTGAATACCTCTCTGGTGGGATATCCTCTGTGAAATTTCTGGCAGTGCTAAAAAAAAATAAAGATAATAAATGTAATGTAACACCCTTTTCTGGTGGGCCCTCAGTAGATTTACAAGCAAAGCAGAGGTATAGCCATGCCTTATGAAGATGCACCAGGTTCCTGAGACCCACCTTTGCCTACTGGGAGTTAGAACCAGACTCTCTATGAGATGAGAGGACCTAAGTAATCAGAGGTCAACTCAAAACCAAGAAAAAGAAAAACACCAGAAAGCATGAACTGCAATAAAACAAGATACTTCAGAAAATTAAGCACCCAGAGATAACAAGGTAAAACATCTTTGCTGTCGAATAAACAATAAGTCTAGATTACTACCATGTGTGTATGTTCACTTATGTTCAGGATGTCTTTTTCAAGGCAGTCTGATTTTTGGCCCTCATTTCTGGTTGTTGAGTTGGGGAGTTTCATGCTTTCCCTCTATAAGTGAGGCTTCTGTTCCTTTTTTTCGTGTTTTTGTTTCTTTGGCTCTAGTTCCCTCCATCACATGTCAAGAATGAGTCTTCATGTTCTTGGAAGGGTTCCCTTGGTGGTTGAAGCATGGTTTCTCCAATCAAGGGTTTATCACGCGCTTTGATTGTCATAATTTACTGATACTTGCGTGCCATACAGAGTGCTTGAGTTAATGCATTGTTTGTTAACCTTATGTTCCTGGTTCCTTGTTCCAGACTCCAGTGATCTCAGGTGGCTAATTGTGTTGTGACGTTCAGCCAGCCTGATATTTCTCCTTTGGCACAGTATGTTCACAAGTTTGTGGCTCTGGCAGCTTTATTTTCTAGTATGTCATTGGCAAATATTCAGACTCAGGCTTTCTGGCTCACGATTTAGCACTCGATCAACAGTGCTCAGCAGCACTGACCTTGTGTGGCATTGGTGCCCATTGGTGTTCTTCTCATCTCCTCTATTCGACTCATGGTCACCCCCAAACATTTTTTTATCCATTTTGCTCCGTAGTGAGCATGATTGAGAAGCTAATAACTTTGGGAGCTACCGTGCAGGCCCTCTCGGAAAAGCTGGCACTTTTTGTGCCAGTTTTTGTTGTTGACAAGTTGTTGAAAAGTTAACAGGTGGACCACACAAGTAGTTCACAAGTGGTCCACAAGCTTACAATGTTGGGAGAGAGTTCACAGAGTGGTGGATTAGTTTCCCATTCTATCACAGGTTACAATTAATAATTCCTTCATATGACAAGTTGGATCACACACAAATGGATCACATAAGTGAATCATATTAACCAACCACCTCCCTCCCTCTCTCACTGCCACTCTCCCTGCTTCTATCCCTCCCTACCTTCCTCCATCACTATCTCTCATCCCTCCCTCACTGCCTCTCTACCTTACTCATAACATAAGAACAGCAGGTTATGGAGGAGAGAGCCACTAACTGCGTCGAGGCTAGGTGTAGAAGTGGACATGTCTGTCAGCCCTTGATTACAGATGCCAACTGTGCATAATTCATAAATAAAACTGCATTTGTTTAATTAACAAACAGGAAACTATAAAACATGTAAATGATTAATAATGTATAATTATACACAAAAAATAACATGTTGGTGCCATCAACCGAGGTTTGGCACGCAGAAAGATTGGCGTAACAAACCAAAAACCTCCCATGGTAAAAAAATTAACTGCTACAGAAAATCGAACAAAGAAACAGAACTCATAAAATTTTAAAACTTGCAAACGTCACACACCGCCGTGTCACTCGTTTGTGCAGCATCCTCCCCCCCTATTTGGAGGATAGAGGGGGGCCCCACACCCTCTGCACAGGCTGCTCCTCCATTCAGTTCTGAGGTTGAGCTTCAAGAAAAATGCAAAAACCACCGACAGGAGGGAGGGAGTGTGCTGGGGAGGCTCCAGAGCTCATCCAGAAAATGGTGTTTCATTACATTTAACACTGGTTTTCTGTGGGGAGCCCCTACTGCTCCCCGGAGCTACCTAACCAAAGAAAAGGAACAAGAAGGACTTACCCAGGAGGCAGCCGCCATTTGCTCCTCAACTCAAAGTTGAGACAACTGGCAGCAGCCTACGACCCAAAGTGACACATGCCCGACTAGGCCCAGAAATACTGACCAGGTAACGGGCACCCAGGACACTATTCGACTTCCAAAATCCTCATGCCCAAATGTCAGCCCAAAACATGTTACCAAAGACGGCAGCCAAAGTAGCAAACATATGAACGTCATGGGCACGAGGATAGACCGCAGGCTGGCTGGACCGAATAACCCTGTGGACGTCCTGAGACCCAAGCCCTGGAACAGGGAATGAGGGAGACCAGGTCAACCCAAAGAGGATCCCTGGCCACAGAGGACATGGTGCGCAGATAACGACGAAGAGCAGCAACCGGACACAACACATGATGCACCCCCGGCCTGAACAACCAAGCATTAACGACCCAAGGGCCCCTCCGGAAAGCTGCTGACTCATTCTTCACCAGAAAAAAAGAAGACAGCTGCAACCGAACAAACCTATCACCAGGACCAAAAGAACAGAAATCCCTGCACCATAGGAGAGCACGAAGCTCCCCGACACGACCCCCAGAGGCCAATGCTAACAGGAAAAAGAGCCTTAGAAAAACAATCCTGAACCGAAGAGGCCATCACAAACCTTGGGGAAGAAAAAAAAAAAGAGAGCACCCGTTCCAAGGACCAGGACATCTCAGGCAATGCATGAGCAGGCCGGAGGTGAAACAAAGCACGAGAACGCTTGCGGAATGGAGCAGAAGTGACATCCACCCTCAAATGCAAGCTGAAGCGGCTCCATTGGCTCCACACGATATGAGGCAACAGTATTATGCATCAAATGACAGTCCAGAAAAAAACTGAAAGAAAGGACAAAACAACTCAATCCGAAATAGAGGACAACCTATGAAGGGAGAGAAAATGGCGAAAAGAATGCCAGGAAACTTCATACCGTCGCCGAGACGAAGCTCGCAGGTGGTACACCATCAATAAAGTCACCTGATAAATATACAAGTGGTGATACACCTGCATCAAAAAGACCAGACACAGAGTGGAGGAGTAGATCGAACCAGCCACGTACCGGACCAGCCTGATCTGCTGAAAGAGACGGAGCCGCAGAAAACACCTTAGGTTTGTACACCGAGCAAGCAGCGCCTGATACCTGGTTGATGCCTGATGCCTGAAACTAAGGCTGGGCCGGCCACCAAGGGGCCAACAGGACTACTCTCCCCTAGTAAGTCTCCAACCAAGTCAGGACCCGAGGCAACAGCTGGACCAGGGGGAAGAGGTACAGGTAACCCCACCTCGACCAGTCCTGCCGAAAAGCGTCCACCATGAACGCTTCGTAATCGGGGAAGGGCGCCGCATACATGGGAAGACGCCAGGACCACCCCGATGCAGACAGGTCCACATCCAGAAATCTGGAAGTCCGGCAGAGCCAACTGAAGGAGTCGGCGTCGGCCGTCCATTCCGTGAACAGGGAAATGAATCGGGACAGGCCATCCACCAGGACGTTGGCCACCCCCAGGACATGAACCGCACACAGAACCAAACCCTGAGAATCCAGCAGATGAGTCACTCAAAGAGACAGAGCCCAATGCCCCTGGCCAGCCTGGTGAGCACTGGTCACAAAGCCCCAGCCGAGAGATGATGCACCCGTAAACACACCGAGCAATGGCTCAGGTAGACGCCACGGCACTGAACCCCAAAAAACCGAAGAAAAAGACGGTGATGCAGCAACCGCCACAAGGCCCCAGGAGGCCAAACCCAGCAATCGTGAGAGTGGCGGAATGGATATCCTCGAAGGAACCAAAACAGCCGCCGATGCTAAGCCCAACTCGGAGGGTAAACTAGCACAGCAAAGTTCAGACTCCCGCACAGCTCCCTGAGCAACTGCCGAGTGACCCGGGAGCCCCATAAACAGCTGAATGCTGGAATGCAGCTGCAGCAATGCCTCCGAAGGGAGAGACAAGGAAGCAGTCCAAGAGTCCCACACAAGACCTAACCAAGTTCGAACCTGAGATGGGATCAGATGGCACTTTCTCCAGTTCACTAGGAACACGAACCAGACGAGCTGGAAAAGAACCATACCTCCTGGTGAGCAGTCACGCAGACTGGCTGGGAGCCCACACCAGCCAGTCGTCGAAATAGGCCAGAACCCGAACACCTAACAGACGCAAACTGGTCACCATGACCCAGGTGAGACGTGTGAATATGCAACCCGTCCTCGCAAATTCGTATAGTCAATATGACTTATAAATACATGCATAGGTGATATACTAAACATAATAGTTTACCTTGAAAAACTTCATAGCAAACACCGACCTTACCTAACCGTGTTAGTATGTTAAGATAAGCATCTTATTGCTTCGTAATTACAATTATACTAACCTATATATAATAGGTTAAGTAACACTTGTAATTACGAAGCTACAAGATGCTATCTTAACATACTAACAAGGTTAGGTAAGGTCGGTGTTTTCTATGAAGCTTTCAAGGTAAACTATTATGTTTAGTATGTCACCTATGCACGTATTAAATAAGTCAATATTGACTATACGAAGTTGCGAGGACGGGTTGGAATATGCGGGGTGCCAGATTCAGGCCAAATGGAGGGTATCGAAGGCGGTAAGCACTTGGGTGGGGGGGGGTCAAGAAAAACCCTCCCCTGCAACAACAAGCCCTGCGATGAGGATACCACATCCAAGCAGGGTCAAACGGGGCCAGGCTCCCCAAGTTAACTCTTCCCCAGCCCCAGAATCCTCCACATCAGGATCCGGGGCAGAGCCGTCCTCCACACCCTTCAGCCCCTGAAGAAAAGGCTGGTCCAGGGGAAAGGCTGAGAAGAAGGGGGTTCGCGGTAAGACCTGGAAGCCTCAGCAGGAGCAGGATCGAATGCCCTCCGTCGCCGAAACGGATAGGGCAGCCCCCGAAGCTGCCAGAGTCTCACAACCACCTAAACCCAGCCCCGACTTCAAAACTTTCAGACGTTTGGGAGCCAAGAGCAGGGGGGGATGAAGGGAGGGAAGGGGAGGGGACAGGATGACCACCAACCGGGGAAGGATTTGGGAGCGTGGATGAAACCAAAGTCGAAGGCGACTAATGCCCCTAAATCCGGGTCTCTATAACCCAAACAGGGCAGCCTCGGGGCATCCGGGTGAGCAACCAGCCTAGCGCGCTGCAGCAACCGATATCTTGCATGTAACACCAAAGCCACCTGTACTCGAACATCAATATCAGCGGAATGAGTAAACTAGAGTATGAGCAAGGAACACAACTCGCAAAATTCCGGATCAAAGGTGTCATTGATCCAGGCCCCCCTTCCTTCCCAGAATGGATGAGGGATGTGACGACGGGGTGTGACGTTTGTTCATTTGCTTGTTTTAAAATTTGGGGAGTTCCGTTTCTCTGTTCAGTTTTTGGTAGCAATTAATTTTTTTACCATGTGGGGTTTGTTTTGTTATGGCCTACCTGTTCTGGGTGCCAAACCCGGTTGATGGAGACATGGAATACTTCCAAATACATGGGGGGGGGGGGGGTTTCCATAGGCCATTGCTCCTTGTACCTCTCTGAGGGGCCAGGTTCTGGCTCGTGATCCCCGGTCGGTAAGAACTCCAATCGACTGATGCCATGGTCTAATACATACATATTAGCCTGGTATGCTCCGGATGATGGCACGAATCCGGCACCACTGGCCCACCACGACAGAAGAACCCTGGAGCCCTGGCACCTGGTTGATACCTGGTAGATGGGGTTCTGGGAGTTCTTCTACTCCCCAAGCCCGGGCCCGAGGCCAGGCTCGACTTGTGAGAGCTTGGTCCACCAGGCTGTTGCTTGGAGCGGCCCGCAGGCCCACATACCCACACAGCCCGGCTGGTCCGGAACTTCTCTTAGAAAACAGTCCGTTTTCTCTTGAAGATGATCCACGGTTGTTCCGGCAATATTTCTTATAGTCGCTGGGAGGACGTTGAACAACCGCGGACCTCTGATGTTTATACAGTGCTCTCTGATTGTGCCTATGGCGCACCTGCCCTTCACTGGATCAATCTTGAAATTTTCTTCCATATCGTTCACTCCAGTACGTTGTTATTTTACTGTGCAGATTTGGGGACCTGGCCCTCCAGTATTTTCCATGTGTATATTATTTTCGTATCTCTCTCGTCTCCTTTCTAGAGAGAGTACATTTGGAGAGCTTTGAGACGATCCCACTAATTTAGGTGCTTATCTCGTCTTATGCGTGCCGTATATGTTCTCTGTATTCTCTCTATTTCAGCAACCTCTCTGCTCTGAAGGGGGAAGTGAGTACTGAGCAGTACTTGAGACGGGACAACACAAGTGACTTGAAGAGTACAAACCATTGTGATGGGATCCCTGATTTGAATGTTCTCGTAATCCATCCGATCATTTTTCTGGCTGACGCATATTTGCTTGAGTATTGCTCCCTAAACGTTAGATCGTCTGACATCATTATTCCCAGATCCTTGACATGCTGTTTTTCTACTATGGGAAGATTCGATTGTGTTTTGTACCCTGTATTATGTTTCAGATCTCATTTTTGGCCGTACCTGAGTACCTGAAATTTATCACTGTTAAACATCAGGTTATTTTCTGCTGCCCAATCGAAAACTTTGTTGACATCTGCTTGTAGTTTTTCAATGTCTTCAGCAGAGGTAATTTTCATGCTGATTTTTGTGTCATCTGCCAAGGACAACACGAAGCTGTGACGTGTATTTTTGTCTATATCAGATACGAGAATAAGGAACAGTACCTGTACCTGCAAAGGTACAGTACCTGGCAAGGACTGTACCTTGAGGTACAGAGCTTTTACATCGCTTGGACTCGATTTTATCTGATCGACTGTTATTCTTTGTGTTTCTGTTCGACAGGAAATTGAGTATCCAGCGTCCTACTTTTCCAGTTATTCCCATTGACCTCATTTTGTGAGCTATCACCCCATGGTCATATTTGTCGAACGCCTTTGCAAAGTCTGTGTAAACAACATCAGCATTTTGCTTTTCTTCTAGGGCTTCTGTGATTTTGTCATAGTGGTTGAGTAACTGTGACAGACAGGATCTTCCCGCTCTAAATCCATGTTGTCCTGGGTTGTGCAATTCATTGTTTTCCATAAAACTAGAAATTTGATTCTTAATCACTCTTTCAAACACTTTTATTATGTGTGATGTTAGTGCAACTGGCCTTTCCATAAAACTAGAAATTTGATTCCTAATCACTTTCAAACAGTTTTATTATGTGTGATGTTAGTGCAACTGGCCTATAATTTTTTGCCAAGGCTTTACTCCCCCCCTTGTGCAACGGAGCTATATCTGCAGATTTAAGTGCTGCTGGTATCTCCCTTGTATCCAGGCTTTTTCTCCATATTACGCTGAGTGCTCTTGCTACTGGTACTTTACATTTCTTTATGAATATTGAATTCCTTGAGTCAGGCCCAGGAGCTGAGTGCATAGGCATATTGTCAATTTCTCTTTCAAAGTGTTCCGAGTTTGTGGTAATATCCGTTATATTATCTGCAGCTTGAATGTCATTCATAAAGAAGCTGTCTGGGTCATCAACTTTCATGTTGTTTATTGGTGTGCTAAACATAGCCTCATACTGGCTTCTTAGAATTTCACTAATCTCTTTGTCGTCCTCTGTGTACGTACCTTCATTTGTAATTAACGGTCCAATACTGGTCGAGGTTTTGGATTTTGATTTTGCATATGTGAAAAAATATTTAGGATTGTTCTTTATCTCTTGTATAGCTTTCTGTTCCAATTCCATTTCCTCAGACTCATATGATCGCTTCCACGTTTGTTCTATTTCTTCGATCTCCCTGCTTAGGCTTATTTTCCTTGCTTGTGATAGTTGTGTCTGCCGAAGCATTTCCGTTATTTTTTTCCTTCTCCTGTACAGTCGTCTGCGTTCTCTTTCTAGAGTGGCACGACCCTTCCGGGAAGGCCTCCCCACCCCCCACGAGCCCCTCCGAGGACTAACAAGTCCAACATTTGACAGCAAAGAGACAAAGTTGCCTACAGATACTGCACAACTGCAGACTCTGCAAACAGCAATGGCCAAAAAAGGCGAAGAAAACCGAAAAGCCAGGGCTCAAGTGGATTCCACGGAAGAAGCTAGCACCACCCGCTGACAGAATGGATGGCAAGCCTCCAACGAGAAAAGAGGGCAGTCTGCGAACCAGAACGACCCTGGAACTTTATAACAAACCCAGTAAGGGCAAGAAGATCCATACATGAGGAATGTGGAACCACTACAAAGGTGTAAGCCAGGTTGCGCAGGAGGTAAGCCGCAAGGGCATCCCACAACATATGGGACTGGACGCGGGAAGCCGAAAACCTCCGGAAAGCAGAACCGGAGAACCCACGGGAGCATGGAACCGAACAAAGGGAGGGGTAGAATGCCAATAACCAATGTGTAAGAGGAGGGAGAGAAGAGAAAACCACTCCTTGCAACACCAAGCCCTGCTTGAAGGGTTAAAAAACCCCAGCAGGGTCCAACGGGGCCCAAGGGCCCCCAAAGCAACCCCTCCCCCGCCCCGGGAACCCCACTCCGAGGACCCAAGGGTGAACAAGAGCACGTACCAACAACAAACATTGCACAACTCTGGGTCAAAAGAATCACCGACCTTACAGGCAGCATGGCAGAGGCACAACCAGTGAATGTCATCCTGAGATAAGGAGACAGAGTAACCATCAACCTCGTTCAAAGCGAGGGGGATGACTCAAGGGTCACATCCATTGGACCACAGAGCCCCCGCGGGGTTTCCCGGGGGCCCTTAGCATTGGTAACACACTAAGGGAAGCCCAGGCAGCGTACAGCGAACCGGCACCCAAAACTACCAAGCAAACTTCTAAAGCTGAACCCTCGGGATATGTCCACTCGTGTGTTTAGGGGGGGTACCATAAAAGCAAGGCTTACCTACTAAAGGCATATCCCCCCACCTGGCAGGAAAAACAAAAGAAAAACCCCAGCAATGGGAACAACGTACCCAGACGGAACAGAGCCAGCCGCTAAAATAGGTAATAACTAGCTGTGCAGTACTCTGTGCCCCGTCCAGTGACGAAAACTACCCCCCTACCCAGAGGTAAACAAGGGCAACAAGACCCCAGCTGACTCCAAAGGCAGCCAAGCAGTAAAAGACACAGCGGAGGCAGACCCCAAGGTGACTTGTGGAAGGTGGCCCCAAACCCCAAGGGCAGTACTTACTGGACATCTAGGGAAGGAAACCCTAGGCGCATGCAGCCCTTGTACGGTAGAATATTACTACTGGCTCACACACCACCTGTAGAGATAGACTATGTCACAAGGCACAGAAACTGAAACCAAAGGAGGAGCCAGAGGTACACGACCTGCCAGTATCTCATCAGCCAAGAACTGGTGGGCGGATTGCCGGTGCGAGGGTCTGGGGCACCCCCTTCCCCCTCCCGGAGAGATGGGGGGGTTGCACAGATAGCGGTGTGGCGGCGTGGTGATGTCATGCTCGTTTGCTAATTTTCATTCGAGGAGTTCTGTCCACTCGTTCGGCTTTCGGTAGCAATTTTTCACCAGCATAGGTGTTTGTTTTGGGACGCCTACCTATCTGGGTGCCAGACCCAGTCGATGGCAGACATAGAATGCGCCCAACCACATGGGGATTTTTACAGGCCATTGCTCCTCGTGCTTCTCTAAGAGGGCCAGGTTCTGGCCATGGTCCCCGGTAAGCAAGAACTCCATGCACACTGACTGATGCCAGAAAGTTATACATAGCCATATCAGCCTGGATATCTCCAGGGAGCCGACAGGGCTTCCCCCAGAAATAGTACAATAAAGACAAAACAATATATACAATAAGACCCATCACATCAACACCTATAGAAAAAAGACCCAAACCGGGTCAAAAGAACTAAAGCACAAGCACATTAACAGTAGTTTCAAAGCGTTATATGACAAAGAGTGCTGGGAAGACGGAACACCACGAGAGTAGCTCTCATCCTGTAACTACACTTAGGTAATTACACTTAGTTAATTACCTTAACACCAAACAAATAAGAAACAAAATACAATATACAAAGTACAATATCCAAAATACAATATACAACATACAAAATACAATATACAATGTACAAAAACTCTACACCTGAGCAAAGCTCAGAACACACAGGAAAGACACACAGGCAACAATACACAGAAAACAAGGAGACAAAAACAGGCCAGAGAGGGCCACAGGGGAACAGAAAATGCAAAACAATAAGGATACACAAAGTACAGTACAGAAGGCAGTCCAAAATGGACACACCAACACAAAACAATACAAAGGCAATACAGTACAGAAACACACAAGGACAATACTGTACAAAAAAACACAAGGAGAAAACACATAAACACATGAAGAAAACACAAACACATGACAAGCAAGACAAAAGTACAAAGTACAAACCTGAAAGGCACACAGCAGCACACAATAAGGGAGGCAGAAACGAGAAGGCCACGCCTACTCATATTTGTATGGAAAAACCTTCTTCTGAAAATGCAGATTCCCACATAATCCACAAACCCTCACAATCAGGAAGCCCCCTCGGGACAGAAAGGCGAGGCTTAATTTCAGGAATACCGGAGACGAAGGCACAGACTCGACTCGAGGCACCCAAACAATGGAAGAGCAAGCGGGGACCTGCTCCACAGGGAACATCAGACGGGGACCGGCTCCACAAGGACTGCCAGAAGGTGAATTGGCCCCTCAGCAGCACCCAGCACAGCAACCCCCGACAAGGCAACCCCGCCCCTTGGGGGTTGGCAACACGGAGGGCGGCAAAACAGTAGGCAGCACCACTAGGGAAGGTAAGATAGTGGGCGGCATCATGGAAGGCAGCATCACTTGGGGCAACACCACAGGTTGCAATCACTTCTGATTGATCAGACAGGTGTAAAATGAGCCCCCCAACCCAACAAAAGAATTACATTTTTTTCAGTATCAGGGTAGTTAACAAATGGAATGCATTAAGTAGTGTTGTGGTGGAGGCTGACTCCATACACAGTTTCAAATGTAGATATGATAGAGCCCAATAGGCTCAGGAATCTGTACACCAGTTGATTGACAGTTGAGAGGTGGGACCAAAGAGCCAGAGCTCAACCCCCGCAAACACAACTAGGTGAGTACAGGAGACACTCTGAACAACATCCTCAGGCTCGGGCACAGGCACAGATCCCCCACAGCACACATCCTTCTTGAGGACCATCACAAGTCTCCATCCTTCAACATCCGGCTCAGAAGGGGGAAACCATCCCCCACCGCGGGGAACCCCCAGGAAGAGGCACAGGGGGGGCGGGGGGCACAGGAAGCAATGTGGAGCCTCCCACAGCCCAGTCACCTACGGCGGGGGATGCCAGAGCACCGTACTCCCCTATACACCATACACCTCCCCCCCAAGGCTCACCACGAAGGGGAGACACTCCGAACCCACCTCAATCGCTTTGAGACATGCTGCCGGTCGTCTGAGCTATCACTCCCATCATCCTGCACCACAGCAGAGCCCTCCGACGGATGCATCTTTAAAGCACAACCCCGGAGAACCACAGCTACCACAGCTTCCACAATCAGAGGCACCGGATCAGAGACACAGTATCCGGGGATGGGACAGGCCGGGGCATTGGAGGCAGGTTTGGCTGAGGCAGCTGAGGTAGGGACAGCCAAGGCAGGGATGCCGAAGGCGGGAGCAGGGCCACACCAATCACCCCTTCAACACCCATACCATCATCCGTCATCCAGGCGAGCCACAGAACCCGGCAACTGGGCACCAGAAGGCCGGAAATCAACATGCATCACACCAGCACCTGGAGACTGGTCCAGGGACGCCAATGGGGGAAAATCCTCCTTCCGGAAGAGGTTAACACGGGTGACCTGGCGCGCCTCACAACCCGCAGCCTGGTGGCCCGATAGTCCAAACCGGAAGAGAGTCTGGGGCTAGCCTGCATGAAACACACAAAGAGAATGACCCAACAAGCAAGCCAACACGGCCCCGGGGGCCCCTCGGGAAGCACCTCACTCGGGCCACATCAGCAACCACACCAGGGACTGCACTTCAAGCCAGGTTGTCAACAAATAGAGGGGGCCTAGCGTACCCCACTGCAGCTTAGGTGCAACCTCTGCTACTGTTTAATGCAAGGAACTGCTACAGTTCATATACTATGAGAAATAGCTGGAGCAGAGATAGAACTAAGAACAAGTAAACACTAAGTGAGGGAACTGCTAAAGCAGATATAATATAACATAACAGAGTAAATACTGTACAAGGAACTACCATAGCAGACATAGTACAAAGAACTGGTACAGGAGCAAATATTACAAACCATTTTTAGAATAAGTGTAATAGGAAGAACTGTGTGCTATTTAGAGTGGATGATGTGTGCCATTACTATTAAAAATTTTGTATTGTTTTGAATACTATTCTATAACAACCAAGTCCTGTATAATTCTGGGGGGAGGTAGTAACTTGGGAACACACAACACACAACATGCTGCTGATTTCCAGCTGCCCAAAAGCATTAATGTTAAAACAAATTCCTAATGATTACTGCACAATGAATGTCAATTTACCTGTATTTCCTGATATAACAACCCCAACTTTGCAGCCAACAGGTCCCAGCCAGCATTATCCTCAATGGTCTCAAACCACATTATGATCGTTGGATTTTTATTTCTGTATTCCCAAAAATTTATGCTGCCAGCATCTTCAAACCACCTGTATGATCTGCAAAATATGGTTTATCAAAATAATGAATATATGTACAGTATCTAATGCACTCAAAATGCATAAGGGTGACAAGATTATGAAGAGCTGTTTATCTGTCTATTTCTCTGCCACCTCATTTCTTCCCAAGAGGAATTAACATCAGCAAAGACTCACAGCTATCATATACAACCTCTGTAAGCCCATTATTATACACATTGTTGCTAATTCCATTTCAATTATGCCTTCTTTCAGAAAATATATCCTGCATACAATACAGTACCTTACTCTTCCTCTCTGGTTATCAATTCCTATTCATTATTATGGCTCTTTTCTATTCCAGCAGATAGACTTCCCTTACTGTTCATCAACAGTGACCTGTAACACAGTGGCTAGCACAGTCACCTCACAACCTACTTGACTCAGAGTTTGAGCCTTGGAAAGGATGACAGATTTTGAGCAAGTTTATCCCAGGAGTTGGGTAATTATTGCTGGATGTATGCTGGGAAAGGTTAGCAATTGGCTCAATGGAACCTTGATAAGCATAACAAGCTTCCTTTTCCTGACAATGGAAAACCATAATCCAACTGTACAAATCATCACAAAGTATTAATTTGAACTCAAGGCTGTGACCAAACACTGCACATACTTAGCGAAGCTTAACAGGTACCTGATTGTTCACAGAAAATGAAGCTTCAAAACTGCCAAACAATTCAGATGATTCACATTGAAAAAGAAATTCACTAAAACTAGCCTGAAACGCATTAGTTTCACTAATGACACTTTTCACTATCAACTCACCACCACCAGGTGGTGAGTTGATTAGTGAAAAGTGTCACTAATCAGTGCCAGCCCAGCCCTGGCCCCTAGCCTACTTCCCTGATCAGTTCTGGAGCTAATGAACAATTCACTAATGAACTGATGAACCAGAGGGAAAAGTGGGAAGCTGGGAGCCACCGAGGCTCCAAAAAAAAAAAAAAATCATTAGATTCAACGTTGGGTTCTGGGGCAAGCAGTCAATCCCTGAAGCTAACTAACCAAAGAACAAAGTGGGACCCACCAGGAAGAAAAAGAGGCAGTCACTAGGAGGAGGAAAGGAGGCAAGCACTAGAACAAAGAAGGAAACCTAAACCTGGAGAGATAGCCCAAAGCAACACATGACTTACTGTACTGGGACCAGGAACATCAACTAAATACCGTATCACCAGAACCCTGTTAGAATGGCAAAACCTCCAAGCCCAAATATCAGCCTAGGGCATGTTGGATAAGGCTGCAACCAAAGCAGAGTATTTGTGAATATCTTGGGCCCAAGGGTGGACTGCAGGCTTGATAGATTTAATGACAATAGGGTTGACCCGAGAAATCCAAGCTGTGGAACAAGACCAAGGACACAATATCAACCAACAAGGAGTCCACCTAAGTAGAATCGGTGGCCTGCAAGTACGGATGAAGAGCTGCTACCGGACACAACAAATGACGTGCCCCCTAGCTTAACCAACCAAGCATCCCTCCAGGAGCCAGCTAACTCGTTCTTCGCTAGAAAAAAAAAGGTGGGAAACAAACCACACACCAGGGCCAAAAGAAGAAAGCCCCACCTCTGAAGAAGATGGGGAACAGAACCAACTGTGACTTCCTGCAGTTCACCAAGAGGTTCAACCTTCCTGCAGTTCAACCTGGTGAGCTGGAAAAGAAACATATTCCAAGTCAGCTGACATGCAGAGTGACTGGGGGCCACACCAGCCAGTTGTTAAGGTAGGCCAACACACTTACTCTTAAGAGATGCAGCTGGGCCTCAAAGACCAGCATCAACCTGGTAACACATAGTGACCAGATTCAAATCGAACGGGAGAACCCTGAAGCAGTAAGCCTGATGCCCCACAATGAAACCTACCAGTCTAGGGACTAAAGTGATATTAGGATACTGATTAAGAGGACGCCTGAGTAAGGTGGGGGGGAGATCAAGTCACTGGGAGCTCAAAGATTGGGTGTGAGCACATGACGCAGGTGTGTAGCTGAACCTGGAGTTCCCTACCTTGGTGACATAATATCTCTTTACCAGAATTAAATACGAGTCTGAGTGATTCCTTATGGTGGTTACTGCATAGTTGTGATGTCATTGAAGGTAGCAGCACTCGTGGTGTCTGCTAGTAGTTCTTTTATCACCTCACAATGTGATGAAACTAAGTGCCAGGTGTTCTAAACTCCAGGACCAAACTCTGGTGTGCAATAAACCTCATACCTAGTAAGACCACCCTGAAAATACATACAGGTGAAGCAAAATGAACTAGTACATTTGATTAAAAAAGATAAAAGATGGAAACAAGGGAAATGGTAGTTCCCCAATGTCAACAAACCATATGCTGGTATTCAAACCCCCTTACCAAGGGTTCAACTTTTCTGCCTGCCTGATTTACTTGTCGAGCCACACCACCTTCGATACACACAGAAAAACACTAGTGCTGAATAGTAAATACTGGTAATTATCAAAAGAAGGCACCAACCGGGAAGGCTATGTAGCACCATCAAATGTGCGGAATAATCAGAGGGTGCTAAATATCACCAAGGATGCCAATACGAGAACAGAAAAGCATAAGGCGAACGATATCAAAAATATCCGATTTACCAAGAATTCTATCGAGGGACAAGTGACCGCGAGGGACGGTCGGAAAAAAGACACACACTCGTCCTGGAAGTCAGGACATCCAACAAGGATATGCACGACTGTAGAGGGACAATGCAATTTGGACAATACGGAGCAGGGCGGCGTCCATTAAGTGACCCTGAGTTAAGCGAGTATGGCCAATACACAACCTTGCCAGAGTTGTTTCCCACCGCTGGTTACGGCGGTAGGAGGAAGGCCATGGGAACACACTACTCTTAAGAGTACGCAGTTTGTTACTAGTAACATAAGACCAACTACCCTGCCAATGGGCAAGGATGGAGAAATGAATAACTGGGTAAAAGTCGGAATAAGAAATACCTTTACGGGAGATAGGACAAGTGTGGATAGCTTCCTTAGCGGCAGCATCCGCACTCTCATTTAAAGACATCAACATGGCTGGGAACCCAGCAAAACTCTACCAACTTAAATTACTGGAGATAAGAAACAGCCAATGTTGAATCTCGATGACCACCGGGGGATCGGATTAAAGGACCCTGAAGCCATGAGGGCACTACGTGAGTCAACTACTACCACAAAGGAGGATTGAACACGAGAAAACAGGAGACGAAGAGCATAGAGAATAGCATAAAGTTCTGCTGTGAAGGTACTAGCCTCTGGAGGAAGGCGACACATAAAAGTGCGGTCATGAAAAACAACAGAGTAGCCCACACCGTCAGCAGACTTAGACCCATCGGTGAAGATGGAAACGGAATGGAAGTGTGAAGAAAAGTGCTCAAGGAAAAGGCGTTTCAGAACTGTAGGAGGGGTAAAAGCTTTAGTGATGCGGGTAAGGGAAGTACAAAATTTGGGAAGGGGGACCCTCCACGCGGGCAAGGACGGAACAATACGAGGAGAAACATTGGAAATATGAACCAAAAGAGAATCTTGTAAGCGACACAAATGAACAGAAAGAGGAAGGTGGTGAAGAGGAACAGGAACTAGAGGAGGGGTAAAAGTCAAAATACGACACAGGCGACAGTAAAGATGTTGTAACGACCGTGCAAGATAGCAAAGACAGTAGCGATCATGGTGGTCCTGGAGAGATAGGAAGCTAGTGTCAGCATACAAGCTGAGGGTAGGAGTTGAACGAAAGGCACCGGAGCTGAGGCGCAATCCAATATGGTGCAAAGCATCAAGATGACGAAAAGTAGAAGGAGAAGCAGAAGAGTATGAAGGGCAACCATAATCAAGTTTAGACAGGACGAGAGAGGAGTGCAAATAGAGAAGCATGCGCCTATCCACTCCTTAAGAAGTATGGGACAAAATCTTAAGTAGGTTAAGGGCCTTAGCGCATTCAACTTGGAGGTAAGAGATATGGGTCGACCAAGACAAACGAGTGTCAAACATTAAGCCCAAAAGCTTCGCAGAATCTTAGTACACAAGGGGATGGCCATAAAGTAACAAAGAAGAACGAAGGACGACATGCTTTTGAGTAAAGTTCATAGCATAAGTCATAGTTGCAGAGAACTTGAAGCCATGATTGGTGGCCCAAGACGACACAACATTAATCGCAAGTTGAAGCCACCATTGAAGGATAGGCGAATCATCACCTCGACAGCAAAGAGTAGGATCGTCGACATAAAGAACGGAGAAGATGCCAGAAGGGAGGAAAGAAGACCATTGAGAGCAACCAGAAAAAGAGTAGTGCTCAGAACACTACTTTGGGGTACACCTTCATATTGCCGAAAAGAGGCAGAGAGAGTGGTACCAAGCCTGACTCGAAAGGAACAACGAGAGAGGACGCTTTGGAGGAAGAGAGGGAGATTACCACGAAGGCCAAAGGAACGAAGTTGGGACAGAATATGGTATCTCCAGGTTGTCATAAGCCTTTTCCAGGTCAAAAAGGGCAGAAACAACGGAGGTCTTCGCAGCAATAGCAGTACGAATATAGACCTCCAAGTTCACCCAGGACATCAGTTGTGCTGCGGCACTTGCAAAAACCAAACTGAGAAGGAGAGAGGTGGTGATGGTGTTCCAAGAACCACATCAGACAAACATTTACCATAAGCTTAAAGAGTTTGCAGACACAACTCGTGAGGGCAATAGGGCGAAAGTCCTTAGGGGATGTCCTGAAAGACCCCGGTTTCCAAATTGGAAGTACAACGGCATCAAGCCTGTTCTCAGGGACTGACAACGACTCCCAAACCTGGTTATACAGACTCAGTAAATACCGAGATGTGCAAGGAGGGAGATGGTGAAGCCTCTCATAATGAATGTCATCCGAGCCCGATGCTGTAGAACTGCAGAGGGCCAGGGCAGACTTAAGTTCAGAGAGAGAAGGGATCGTTATAGGGAAGGCGGAGATGAGGGCGGAAATCTATGGGATGAGATTCAAGAACAGGCTTACGAAGAAGGAAGGATTGAGGAAGATGAGAACCAGAGCTAACAGAAGAAAAGTGGTAACCCAGTTCGGTCGCGACCTGCACTGGGTCCGCCACAAGAATACCACAGAGGTGAAGATCCGGCGAGATACTATCTGGAACGAACTTACCCGCAATCTTGCGGATCTTCTTCCAGATCTGCGGTAGAGGAGTATCGAACGTAATAGTGGAAACCTAAGATTTCCAACTCTTCCGCTTAGCTGTACGGATGGTCCTACGGGCCATCGCACTTGCTTTCCAAAACAAAATAAAAGGATCAGCCGTCTGTCGGCGTCGGTGTTTCTTCCAGGCTACACGATTACAGCGAACAGCCCGAGCACAGTTCGCATTCCATCAGGAACGCACTTCTGCGTGCCCCGGGAGGTAGAGTGAGGAATAGAGCAGAGGGCAGCATCGAAGATGGTGTCATGAAAATGGAGGAGGGCACGAGGAAGAGGCAGAGAGGAGAGGTCAGTAAAAGTAGCACGGAGGGTGAATAGGTTCCAGTCAGCTTTAGCAAACTGCCACCTATGGAAGGAGAGGGGAGGGTGAAAAGAGGAAAAGGAAATAAGGATGGAGAAATGGTCACTGTTATGGCGGTCATCAAGAACCCGCCACGTGAGATCTAAGTAAAGGGACGACGAGCAGAGAGAAAGATCAAGACAGGAAAGGGTGCAAGTTCGAGAGTTTACATAGGTGGGCTCACCAGAATTCAGAAGAGACAGGGAAGAAGAAAGGACGAACGTTCGAGAAGGCAGCCTCGGGTGTTTCTCAGAACATCACCCCAGAGAGTATGTCGACAGTTGAAATCACCAAACAGGAGCATTGGCTCTGGCAAGGAGTCAAGGAGGTGCTTAAGATCAGGAAGGGAAAGCGGGACATTTGGGGGGAAATAAATGGAACAGACTGTATACCATTTACTCACATAAACACGAGCAGCAGAACAATGGATAGGCGATGGAAACAGTAGGGGAACGAAGGGAATATCAGTACGAATCAAGAGAGCAGTAGAGTTATGGGTCTTGCTGGGGACCAGCAACCACAAAAGTGACCAGGACGAACACCAAGCATCGGGTCCTGGAGACAAACACAAAGAGGTGAAAACTGTGTAATCAGAAGTTGGAGTTCATGGAAGTTGGCATAAAATCCATGAATATTCCATTGAAGAATAGACATTATCAAAAAGAGAAAGGACAGCAACAGAGAACAATGAAGAAACAAAGGTAAAGAAGAACACAGTATATTAACCCTTTAACTGTGCAACACATCATAGGATGTGTTCAGTGACTTGCAGTAACTTGCGCTCCACATCATATGATGTATTGTACTACGCAAGATTTAAACAGCTAGCGGATACACGGGGTTCACCACACCTTCATCAGGGCTCTTGTAAACAGACGCCATTTAAAAAAAAATTGTGGGCCAAATTTCCGGGTGTGAGGGGCCTCAGTATTGAGTGAGCTACCAAGCCTGACGCACGCAGCATGAGTTCACAGCACTGCTGTTCAGCTTGTGACCACAGCATCACCTAAAAATGCCATAATATACATTTGCATGCTATTATTTAGCGATGCTATTACAGTACAACCTCTATTCAACGTACCCCGATTCAACGAATCTCCGGCTAATTCGCACACTTTTCAGGCCTGATTTACTCACCCGGTTCGACGAACAATGGTTCGCCGAAGCGGGGGATGTTCGGATTTGTTTACGATGTCCAGACAGTTCACAGACTGGTGGAAAACTTTCCCATTCTATCACAGATTACAATTAATAATTCCCTCATATGACAAGTTCGATCACATAAGCGGATCGCACAAGTGGACCGCACAAGTGGTCCACAAGCTTACGATGTTGGGACAGAGTTCACAGAGTGGTGGAAAACTTTCTCATTCTATCACAGATTACAATTAATAGTTCCCCCATATGACAAGTTCGATCACACAAGTGGACCGCACAAGTGGACCATACAAGTGAGCACACAAGCTTTCGATGTTGGGACAGATTTCACAGTTGTGGAAAACTGTCTCATTCTATCACAGTTTACAATTAATAATTCCTTCATAAGACAAGTTGCATCACACAATTAAGTGGACCACACAACAAGTGAACCATATGAACCAGATACCAGCCAGAGTGGTCCACACAAATGAACGACTGAGTTTCCATAATTTTCGTTCACTGATTTGTGGCAGACGTATCTTTGTAAATTAATTTAAAGGCTGAAGCATGATTAGCAGCTACATGTCGTAAAATTTCCTTATAGACATTTTCTGTGATGAAACAAGGTGAGTGAGGGTGGACAGATAAGGGAATACTGTACTGTAAACCTCACTTGGTTTTCAAACGTCTGTGTCGTTATAGTTCAGTGACCCATGACTTTGAAAGTTTCAGATTAATAAATCATTTCTAAACCAGTGCTGAAAAGCTTTTTATTATCCTAATTAAACTAAACTAAATAAAACCGCTGGTGAAAGAATAATCGTGGAATTTACCATTTTTTTGACCACAGCTTTATTAATATACAACAAGATGTCTCAAGGGCTTGCTAATCGTGCTGTATCTACAAAGAAGAAGAGAAGTTTTTTATCCATTGAGCAGAAATTGGATATGATAGAGAAACATGAACGTGGCTACTCTGTTACTAGGCTGGCAGCAGAATTTAATGTCGGGAAAAGTACGGTGTGTGATATCAAGAGACAGAAAGATGATATTAGGAAGTTCCTTGCTTCGAGTGATAGTGGTGCATTAAATAAAAGGAAAACAATAAAAGGTTCTGCAAATACGAATTTGGACAAAGCTGTGCATAAATGGTTTAACCAGGAGCGCTCTGTGGGATGCCACTTGGCGGCGACACCATTAAGACAACAGCCGATAAATTTGCACAAAAGATGAACATTCCTGATTTTCGAGCAAGTGAAGGATGGTTGCAAAGATTTAAGAATAGACATAATATTAAGAACAGGAAAGTTGTGGAGAATCATTAAGTGCAGATACGGATTCTGTCGAGCCATTTAAGCGTAAATTAAATGATTACATAATAACAAATGATCTAAGGCGTTTTCAGGTATACGGGGTAAAAGCTTTAGTGATGCGGGTCAAGGAAGTACAAAATTGGGAAGGGGGACCCTCCACGCGGGCAAGGACGGAACAATACGAGGAGAAACATTGGAAATATGAACCAAAAGAGAATCTTGTAAGCGACACAAATGAACAGAAAGAGGAAGGTGGTGAAGAGGAACAGGAACTAGAGGAGGGGTAAAAGTCAAAATACGACACAGGCGAGAGTAAGATGTTGTAACGACCGTGCAAGATAGCAAAGACAGTAGCGATCATGGTGGTCCTGGAGAGATAGGAAGCTAGTGTCAGCATACAAGCTGAGGTAGGAGTTGAACGAAAGGCACCGGAGCTGAGGCGCAATCCAATATGGTGCAAAGCATCAAGATGACGAAAAGTAGAAGGAGAAGCAGAAGAGTATGAAGGGCAACCATAATCAAGTTTAGACAGGACGAGAGAGGAGTGCAAATAGAGAAGCATGCGCCTATCCACTCCTTAAGAAGTATGGGACAAAATCTTAAGTAGGTTAAGGGCCTTAGCGCATTCAACTTGGAGGTAAGAGATATGGGTCGACCAAGACAAACGAGTGTCAAACATTAAGCCCAAAAGCTTCGCAGAATCTTAGTACACAAGGGGATGGCCATAAAGTAACAAAGAAGAACGAAGGACGACATGCTTTTGAGTAAAGTTCATAGCATAAGTCATAGTTGCAGAGAACTTGAAGCCATGATTGGTGGCCCAAGACGACACAACATTAATCGCAAGTTGAAGCCACCATTGAAGGATAGGCGAATCATCACCTCGACAGCAAAGAGTAGGATCGTCGACATAAAGAACGGAGAAGATGCCAGAAGGGAGGAAAGAAGACCATTGAGAGCAACCAGAAAAAGAGTAGTGCTCAGAACACTACTTTGGGGTACACCTTCATATTGCCGAAAAGAGGCAGAGAGAGTGGTACCAAGCCTGACTCGAAAGGAACAACGAGAGAGGACGCTTTGGAGGAAGAGAGGGAGATTACCACGAAGGCCAAAGGAACGAAGTTGGGACAGAATATGGTATCTCCAGGTTGTCATAAGCCTTTTCCAGGTCAAAAAGGGCAGAAACAACGGAGGTCTTCGCAGCAATAGCAGTACGAATATAGACCTCCAAGTTCACCCAGGACATCAGTTGTGCTGCGGCACTTGCAAAAACCAAACTGAGAAGGAGAGAGGTGGTGATGGTGTTCCAAGAACCACATCAGACAAACATTTACCATAAGCTTAAAGAGTTTGCAGACACAACTCGTGAGGGCAATAGGGCGAAAGTCCTTAGGGGATGTCCTGAAAGACCCCGGTTTCCAAATTGGAAGTACAACGGCATCAAGCCTGTTCTCAGGGACTGACAACGACTCCCAAACCTGGTTATACAGACTCAGTAAATACCGAGATGTGCAAGGAGGGAGATGGTGAAGCCTCTCATAATGAATGTCATCCGAGCCCGATGCTGTAGAACTGCAGAGGGCCAGGGCAGACTTAAGTTCAGAGAGAGAAGGGATCGTTATAGGGAAGGCGGAGATGAGGGCGGAAATCTATGGGATGAGATTCAAGAACAGGCTTACGAAGAAGGAAGGATTGAGGAAGATGAGAACCAGAGCTAACAGAAGAAAAGTGGTAACCCAGTTCGGTCGCGACCTGCACTGGGTCCGCCACAAGAATACCACAGAGGTGAAGATCCGGCGAGATACTATCTGGAACGAACTTACCCGCAATCTTGCGGATCTTCTTCCAGATCTGCGGTAGAGGAGTATCGAACGTAATAGTGGAAACCTAAGATTTCCAACTCTTCTGCTTAGCTGTACGGATGGTCCTACGGGCCATCGCACTTGCTTTCCAAAACAAAATAAAAGGATCAGCCGTCTGTCGGCGTCGGTGTTTCTTCCAGGCTACACGATTACAGCGAACAGCCCGAGCACAGTTCGCATTCCATCAGGAACGCACTTCTGCGTGCCCCGGGAGGTAGAGTGAGGAATAGAGCAGAGGGCAGCATCGAAGATGGTGTCATGAAAATGGAGGAGGGCACGAGGAAGAGGCAGAGAGGAGAGGTCAGTAAAAGTAGCACGGAGGGTGAATAGGTTCCAGTCAGCTTTAGCAAACTGCCACCTATGGAAGGAGAGGGGAGGGTGAAAAGAGGAAAAGGAAATAAGGATGGAGAAATGGTCACTGTTATGGCGGTCATCAAGAACCCGCCACGTGAGATCTAAGTAAAGGGACGACGAGCAGAGAGAAAGATCAAGACAGGAAAGGGTGCGAGTTCGAGAGTCTACATAGGTGGGCTAACCAGAATTCAGAAGAGACAGGGAAGAAGAAAGGACGAACGGTTCGAGAAGGCAGCCTCGGGTGTTTGTCAGAACATCACCCCAAAGAGTATGTCGACAGTTGAAATCACCAAACAGGAGCATTGGCTCTGGCAAGGAGTCAAGGAGGTGCTTAAGATCAGGAAGGAAAAGCGGGACATTTGGGGGGAAATAAATGGAACAGACTGTATACCATTTACTCACATAAACACGAGCAGTAGAACAATGGATAGGCGATGGAAACAGTAGGGGGACGAAGGGAATATCAGTACGAATCAAGAGAGCAGTAGAGTTATGGGTCTTGCTGGGGACCAGCAACCACAAAAGTGACCAGGACGAACACCAAGCATCGGGTCCTGGAGACAAACACAAAGAGGTGAAAACTGTGTAATCAGAAGTTGGAGTTCATGGAAGTTGGCATAAAATCCATGAATATTCCATTGAAGAATAGACATTATCAAAAAGAGAAAGGACAGCAACAGAGAACAATGAAGAAACAAAGGTAAAGAAGAACACAGTATATTAACCCTTTAACTGTGCAACACATCATAGGATGTGTTCAGTGACTTGCAGTAACTTGCGCTCCACATCATATGATGTATTGTACTACGCAAGATTTAAACAGCTAGCGGATACACGGGGTTCACCACACCTTCATCAGGGCTCTTGTAAACAGACGCCATTTAAAAAAAAATTGTGGGCCAAATTTCCGGGTGTGAGGGGCCTCAGTATTGAGTGAGCTACCAAGCCTGACGCACGCAGCATGAGTTCACAGCACTGCTGTTCAGCTTGTGACCACAGCATCACCTAAAAATGCCATAATATACATTTGCATGCTATTATTTAGCGATGCTATTACAGTACAACCTCTATTCAACGTACCCCGATTCAACGAATCTCCGGCTAATTCGCACACTTTTCAGGCCTGATTTACTCACCCGGTTCGACGAACAATGGTTCGCCGAAGCGGGGGATGTTCGGATTTGTTTACGATGTCCAGACAGTTCACAGACTGGTGGAAAACTTTCCCATTCTATCACAGATTACAATTAATAATTCCCTCATATGACAAGTTCGATCACATAAGCGGATCGCACAAGTGGACCGCACAAGTGGTCCACAAGCTTACGATGTTGGGACAGAGTTCACAGAGTGGTGGAAAACTTTCTCATTCTATCACAGATTACAATTAATAGTTCCCCCATATGACAAGTTCGATCACACAAGTGGACCGCACAAGTGGACCATACAAGTGAGCACACAAGCTTTCGATGTTGGGACAGATTTCACAGTTGTGGAAAACTGTCTCATTCTATCACAGTTTACAATTAATAATTCCTTCATAAGACAAGTTGCATCACACAATTAAGTGGACCACACAACAAGTGAACCATATGAACCAGATACCAGCCAGAGTGGTCCACACAAATGAACGACTGAGTTTCCATAATTTTCGTTCACTGATTTGTGGCAGACGTATCTTTGTAAATTAATTTAAAGGCTGAAGCATGATTAGCAGCTACATGTCGTAAAATTTCCTTATAGACATTTTCTGTGATGAAACAAGGTGAGTGAGGGTGGACAGATAAGGGAATACTGTACTGTAAACCTCACTTGGTTTTCAAACGTCTGTGTCGTTATAGTTCAGTGACCCATGACTTTGAAAGTTTCAGATTAATAAATCATTTCTAAAACCAGTGCTGAAAAGCTTTTTATTATCCTAATTAAACTAAACTAAATAAAACCGCTGGTGAAAGAATAATCGTGGAATTTACCATTTTTTGACCACAGCTTTATTAATATACAACAAGATGTCTCAAGGGCTTGCTAATCGTGCTGTATCTACAAAGAAGAAGAGAAGTTTTTTATCCATTGAGCAGAAATTGGATATGATAGAGAAACATGAACGTGGCTACTCTGTTACTAGGCTGGCAGCAGAATTTAATGTCGGGAAAAGTACGGTGTGTGATATCAAGAGACAGAAAGATGATATTAGGAAGTTCCTTGCTTCGAGTGATAGTGGTGCATTAAATAAAAGGAAAACAATAAAAGGTTCTGCAAATACGAATTTGGACAAAGCTGTGCATAAATGGTTTAACCAGGAGCGCTCTGTGGGGATGCCACTTGGCGGCGACACCATTAAGACAACAGCCGATAAATTTGCACAAAAGATGAACATTCCTGATTTTCGAGCAAGTGAAGGATGGTTGCAAAGATTTAAGAATAGACATAATATTAAGAACAGGAAAGTTTGTGGAGAATCATTAAGTGCAGATACGGATTCTGTCGAGCCATTTAAGCGTAAATTAAATGATTACATAATAACAAATGATCTAAGGCGTTTTCAGGTATACAATGCCGATGAAACAGGCTTTAATTGGAAATGCTTGCAGAACAACACTTTGGCATCTAGGCAAGATGAGAGTGTTCCTGGCCGTAAGGTAAACAAAGAAAAAAGTTTCTGCCATGCTGTGTGCAAATGCAGACGGAAGTCACAGAACAAAGTCCGCCATTGTGGGAAGTCAAAAAACCCACATGCTTTGAAAAATTTAATGAACAAGCTACCTGTGGTCTACTGCAGCTCTAAAACAGCTTGGTTTACTGGAGATATTTTTGTAGTGGTTCAAAAATCATTTTTGCAAAGAAATAAGAGATTTTCAGATAAAGAAGTGTGGAGTGAGACGGAATGATGTCAAGGCATTACTCTTGGTTGACAATGGCCCAGCTCATGTAGGGCTCGACACATTAGCGTCACATGATGGACGCATCAAATGTATGGCCTTGCCTTCCAATACCACCTCTCTGATCCAGCCAATGGATATGGGTGTTATATATGCAATGAAAAGGCTCTACAAACGAGCAATGAATAAAGAAATCATGATGGTGTTCGAGTCAGATGAAGACAAAAGACAAGGAACCGATTCGCGAGGTCAAGCAACACTGGAACGTTACAAAAAATACTCAATTAAGGAAGCCATTTACAACTGGGCTCAAGTTTGGGATGAAGTTAAAGAGTCAACATTAAGAAATTGTTGGAAAAAACTCCTGTTGCTTGATCATGCTGATGAAGTGACTGAGGAAGAAATGGATTTTGAAGGATTTTCAAATGATATTTATCAAGAACTGCGTGCTGCTGGTGAGGTGGAGTTGACGCTGAACGATGTGGAGGAGTGGTTAGATATTGATGCAGTCGATCCACCCATTGGTCATTTAACAGATGATGAGATTATACAAAATGTTATACAACTGGCACTGTTGACGACGACGGAGAGGAAGATGAGGATGAGAATGATAGCAGTTTACAATCTGCTACGTGTGCTGACGCATTGTTCTATGTTGAAAAACTCCTTGATATTGTTTCACAAACTGACAATCCAGAGCTACCAGGCTTTTATCAACACCTAAGGATGATGAAAGATATTTGTCTCAAGGACATGACAAAAAGAAGGAAACAAACGAAAATGAGTCAATATTTTTCACGAACTAGCAGAAAATCAACCAGCACAGCCGTACCCAGCACCAGCACAGCCGTACCCAGCACCAGCACAGCCGTACCCAGCACCAGCACAGCCGTACCCAGCACCAGCACAGCCGTACCCAGCACCAGCACAGCCGTACCCAGCACCAGCACAGCCGTACCCAGCACCAGCACAGCCGTACCCAGCACCAGCACAGCCGTACCAGCACCAGCACAGCCGTACCCAGCACCAGCACAGCCGTACCCAGCACCAGCACAGCCGTACCCAGCACCAGCACAGCCGTACCCAGCACCAGCACAGCCGTACCCAGCACCAGCACAGCCGTACCCAGCACCAGCACAGCCGTACCCAGCACCAGCACAGCCGTACCCAGCACCAGCACAGCCGTACCCAGCACCAGCACAGCCGTACCCAGCACCAGCACAGCCGTACCCAGCACCAGCACAGCCGTACCTAGCACCAGCAAAGCCGTACCCAGCACCAGCAAAGCCGTACCCAGCACCAGCACAGCCGTACCCAGCACCAGCACAAAAGCGGCTGAAGCCAACACAGCAGCAGCGAACACCAGCATAGCTGATGCAAACATCTAAAAACATTGTGTGTGAAGTGAACAATTAGAACTAGTGTTAAATTTAAGTGTGTACATAGTGTTACAATTAAAATTGCAGTAATTCTAGTGTACAATAGTTTTCATGAACTGTATTGTAGTACTCAACATACAGCAAAACTACTTTTAATAATACAGTGCTAACGGCATAATGCACTGCAGTACGTATTTACTGTAAAGCATTCACAACTTCACAAAACTTCAAGATGGACATAACTCCAACAATAAAGTAAATACATGAATTACAGTATTTTTTAGAAGAGTAGTAAAATATAGGTACAGTATGTAATATGATAATGCATTTTTATTGTGAACAAGAAAAAAAAAAGACACTGACACAAACGCCTCCTGAAGGTCACCTCTTGCAACGAATACAACGCTCAAAGAACTGGGGTTGATCCCATATAGTACGATGAATCGAAGTTGTACTGTATTACAAAAGACCCCTGACTGTGATAAAAATGACCAGGATTCGATAATAGCAGGATTGTTGTGATAATTAGTGCTGTAGTGGGAGGAGTAATCTTGGTGGGGAGGGAGGTAGCATTGTCTGCTGACTCTGTGTGACCACCTTTTACTGTCTGGACTCACTATACCAGCTTAGTTGTTCACTATGGTAAACAAAACATGCAGATACTTATATATAACATCTGTATATAAATGCAAAAACAGTATGGTGGGAGGAGAATGGTGGTGAGTCAGGTGAGGTGAAGGAGGGAGGGAGTGGCAGCCAGTGGCAGGCTGCCACTGGCTGCAACTGCCACTCAGCATACCAACTTAGTGGTTCGTTATGGTGAACACGAATGTAGATACTTATATATAACGTGTATATACAATGTAATAACAGCAAAAGGAGTGAGGGGAGAAGTCATTTTGGTGACGGGTGTGGCGACATCTGCATGATTTGTCATGTTGGTGAACATGAACATAGTGGGTGGCCACTATGTTCTTTGGGCATTATACCGGCTTAGTTGAACAGTTATGGTGAACAAAACATGTAGATACTTATATATAACGTCTGTATATAGGGTAATAACACCACAAACAGTATTGTTGGGGGTGAAATTTTAGTGCGTCTGACCTTGAATGTGAGGGAGACAGCCGCCAGCTGACTGTGTGTAGCGACGTCTCTTAGTGCCTGAACTAACTATATCAACTTAGTTGTACAGGTGTGGTGAACAAAACATGCAGATACTTATATATAACGTCTGTATATAGTGAATAAATGCAAAAACAGTATTGTGGGAGGAGAATGTGGGTGAGTCAGGTGAGTTGAGGGAAAGAGGAAGTAGCAGCCAGTGGCGGGCTGCCACTGCCACTCAGCATGCCAACTTAGTGGTTCGTTATGGTGAACAAAACATGCAGATACTTATATATAACCTGTATATATAGTGTAATAACCGACAAAGTATTTGTTCACTGCTTGATGAACATAATAATTGAATCAACAATATGCACACCATATTTTTGAGTACAGCGATGATTTACTCATTTTATTATATAACTATATCACACTACACACTATTGAATAATATTACAGCAAAAAACTACTTAAAATCAATCAGAGACATTGATATAATTAGATAACTATCTCTTTATGGCAACTCCGGCCTGACAGCTGGCGAGCAACAGACCGTCTGGGACGCACGCTGAGTCAGCGCCTGTTTTTTGCCAGACTTCCCCACCCTATAGCGGGCAATATATGCCACTTATGATTTTTATATTATTTTCCCATGATTAGAGAACACAAATTACAGGTTTAGAAGAACAAATGATATTTTTTTTTGGAATGCGCCTGTGGGTGACAAATGCTAAATAGCCCGGAGCAACACAAGGGTTAAGTAAGCTCAGGATCAGGGTCAGTAAAATCAGGGTTAGGGGGCATGGGTAAACTGAGTAAGAATTGAGTGAAGGGAGCGGGAGGACAGACCAGAGGCGGATGGGTAGGGTCCAGAGGAGGAGGAAGAGACAACTGAGAGGGGAGGTCAAGGACAGGAGGAGGAGGAGGGGGTCAGGAACCGGGGAGTGTACCTCAGCAAGGGCAGCAACTGAGAGGGAATCAGGGGATAAAGAAACCTCAATAGCTGGGACAGTTATTTCACTCCGACCACTGAAATGGAAGGGGACGGAGCGAGAAATGGAAGGGGATGGATCGAGGTGGGGGGTGAGGAAGAAAGCGATGCCTTCTTACCTGCCGGGGAGGATGGAGAGGAGCCAGGCTTACGTTTCTGACTCAAAGGGACAGGTGTTCCAGCAACAACGTACTGGGTGACAGACTCGATTGTCTCAACAGGAGAAGATGAACGGGAGTGAACAACATGGAGATTGCTGGGAGGGTGATGGACATCAGCCTGAACAGACAGGCAGCATGAAGGGCCAAGAGACTGGGGGGAGGAATGGGAAGAAGGATTAGGGAAAGAAGGGAAAGACACAAGAGACATGGCAGGCTGGGTAGGAAAGGGGGAAACTTCAGATGGAGAACCAGGAGAGGGCCCCTTCAGGACAGAACGTAAAGGAATAGGGCAGGAGGTGATGGGCGTGTCCGGCTCTAAAATCTGTAAATGGTTGTGAGACTGAGTAAGGTGGGAAGGACTAGGAGAGGTAGAACGCAACACGCGAGCATAGGATATGCCAGCAAAAGGGGTGAGACTGCGAATTTTGCATCTCGCTTCAGGAAAAGGCAGACGATCCCGGTGTTTTAAGTCGAGGACAGCTCCCTCAAGTTTATAGTGTATACACGAGCTGGAGAAGGTAAGGTGGGCAACACCACAATTGAGGCAGCGAGCCTGGGGAGAAGTGTAATCGGATTTGGGGTGATCATTGGCCCCCACAGATAGGGCATATATACACAGTACTTGAGCATTTGAGGACACCATGCCCGAACTTCCAGCACTTATTGCAAAGTCTAGGAGAGGGGAATGTACTCCTGAACGGAGCATCTGGCACCAGCAAGAATTATAGAGGGCGGAAGGGTCCTACTATCAAAGGCAATTTTCACAACTCGAAGGGGCTGACGGCAACAACCACGAGGGGGTCGAGTGAACGTGTCTACCTGGAGGACAGGATGACCTTGGGCTTCGAGTATATGTTTAATATCCTCATGGTCCCTAACACCAGTTGCAACATGGTGTGGGAGGAGGAGAACAGTGCCAACACTGGCATTTAACCGAGCATTTTTGGAGACCCGAACAGGGGGTCTCCCCAATGCAGGACAATGCGGCTAAATGGGTAGCTGCATCTGGTGAAGGAGCAGCGATGACACATGCACCTAAACTGGATGAAACGGCTGGTGTTAAAAGTAACAGAGGCATCCACCAAATCAACAAGGTGTTTATGGAGTGAGAAAGCGTCAGGAGATGTAGAATCCTGAGGGAGGAGATCAAAAATATTTAGTCCACAAAGCAGGACCAAACAATGCTTGGTACATATTAGTATGGGAAGGGATCGTGCAAGTACAGCCATGGCAGGGACGGCACTGAGAACCTCTAGAGAGAGGGGTTAAAAGGTGCAGTAGTCACAATGAGAGACTGAGCCGCACCAGGGGACGAGGTGGTCACCGCTGGGGGCGTATGGCTCGACCCAACCACAGAGGAGGGAGGGGAGTAGTCAGGAGGGTCAAAGGAAGAGCTAGGTCTGGGCCCAATGTAGCGGGGGCTACAGAGCCCAGTCTTCCAACACAATCTGACTCTGGGGCTTGGTCGCCCACCCCCACGAGCCTGAGAAGTCATAAGAGAAATGGTATTTAATGACATGAAAACGAGAGTTAAGAATCGAGGCACATTCACGAATGAGCCCCATATCCACCATGGAGCCACAATTAGAGGAAGGGCATCCAACAAGAAACTTATTGCCGATCTTGCCGGGCCCTCTCCCTCCCCAGGTGCGTCTTGAGTATACGCCCCACAAACGTCACCTTAAGAACCGTCAGTCCGTCGAGATCGGGTTCAGTGATGAAAGGAGGACTGACAATAAAAGGGTCCGCTCACTAGAGACATTGGGTACTACAGTTCTACGGGTGCAAGAGTATGCCTTCTCAAACACCAGGGTGTCAAACAAAAGAAGGCTGAAAGAATCAAAACAGGCAAAAGGTCGGTGGGAAATGACAATTAGAAAGGAGAAGAGGGAAGGAGAAAAACAAAAACATAAGGAAAAGGAAAAGTTCTTCAGCACAATTTGCGAGGACAGCAGCAGGACCATAAGGCCACAAAAGAACAGACTGTCTCATGGAGCATCGCACTCTGGCAGCCGCCCACCAAGCCCCCTAACGGCATCAACGGGCCGGACAGCGAAAGGGGACTAGTGATGAATAAGATGAAGTCTTTTTCTAGTTGGGCCTCGGTGATTTCTCTGATGCGATTACTCCATACTAAATGGTCACATCAGTCATGAAAATTCTGCCTCCAACATCAGCATATACAAACATTACAGGCCTCAGGGTGGAAGGTATCACCCACCCGACAGGCAGCATGGCAGAGACAGAATAAATGACCATCGCCATATAGAACAGTGTTCGAATTAATGAGTGAAGGCTTGGATGGCCAATGCACAGCAATGCACGCCAAAGACCCACAGGACTTTCAAGTACACATCAGGATGGCTGAACCTATCCCCCAACCACACCATTACTATTTAACACTTACTGTTGTATAATGAACCGTAGAAGTTCATCATGCTCTTATTTTAAACTTTATCTCTTTTCTTTGCATAACGTACATCTGTTCATCTTAATTAACTTGATCCATCTCTTATATAGATGGATCTTGTATATCTTATCTTAACCTCTCATCATCATAATTTTATCCTTCTAGTATTTCTTATTTATTACTGTTTTACCTTTCTTGAGCAGTTTAGCTTAATAATACAGTATATTTTTATATTTTTTATTTTACTACACAATGAAAAACAATTAAATTAGGCCTACCTCCATTCCAGTTCATTTTCTCGATTCTCCTGTATTTCTGCTTGTAGCTCACTATATGCTGCAGCATTTTCTGGTTTCATTCTGCAATAAGACACCATATAAATCTGTATAAGCTGTAATAAATAAAATACAGTACAAGCCTGGTATGGTACAGTACTTATTTTAGATGGGAATGCATTCTTGTAGGATGTTATCAAATAATAAAGTTTGTTATATAAAATAACAAGAGAGTGAAGGAAATTACAGATTGCCAAATTGATCAAACAAGGCATCTCCTATTTATAATTTACCCAAACTTTTTCATAATGTCTAACCTACGCTTGAAACAGTTCAGCAATCCTATGTCTATTTTATTTCATAAATCAGCTACCCCAATTGCAAACCAGTATTTACCCAGGTATTTCCTGAAACTAAACTACGTGCTAATCTATTCCTATCTTACATACTGTATCTGTGCATGGGGTTCAACCACCGCAAACTACCTCAAGCCCATCATCACCCAGCAAAAATCTGCTATCAGAATAATAACAAACTCTGCTTTCAGACAACACTCAGCCCCCCCCCCCTTCTTTAACCACCGTGCTGCGCCGAGTTTATTATGAAATTTTGCGCATGAAATAAAGTGTTCCCCAAAAATTCCTTTTTCTTTGTAAAATGATAAATTCCCTTCCCTGAACATATCTATGTAAAAATAAATACCAAATTCCTCTTACTTTGGCTGTGGGGATGTGGACAAACGTGACGTGACGTCACGTGCACTGTGACGTCATCAGGGCCTGGTCGCCCATGATGAATCGCCCAGACACGGTCGCGCAGGCCATTCAAGCACCGGGTGTTGCCACAAATATATTTTCAGTTAATTGTTCTATGTATTTCCAATGCAGTTTTATTGTTTTTTTTTAATTGTATATGATGCATAATTGTGTCCTTTACAAAATATATATACAGTAGAACGTTCATAATGTTCCATGAAACTGTGATAAATGTGTCAGTAATGTGTCCACAATAAATGTTTATTGTCACAATATTACTTGTTAAAAATTCACTAAAATTACGATATGTACAGTTTCACACACTATTTACACAGTAATACACTGTATTACACACTCAGTACTTCGGAAGTGAGTAATAATCAACGAAGTAGTCCATGGTGCACAGCGCAACTTCGCTCTCGTTGCACCAGGTACAGATAAATTTTCGCTTCCTGTTTCTTCATTCTGTGTGCTTGCAAATAACGCACTCACGTACACCCTTGGCTTTAGTACTTGTAGGTTGTATGTAGCCAAGCTTGTAAAGTATAAGGTAGTATTGAAAAGATTATAGGAAAATGTCAATTTGTAAGGTAGTCTTGAAAAGATCGCTTTGTATGGTCCCCCACAGGAAGAGATTCAGCTTACCTCGAGTGTGTCTGTCAGTCAGAAAGAGATTCAGCTAGCCTCAAAGAGTATTTGAGTATGATAATTTTCAGCATTAAACCACATCTGCCAATCTATCATCCATTAATCTATCTACATTGTTTTGAAGCGATTTTGAGTTTTTCGAGTTTATTTCCAGCCTTTTTTTTTTCTTCTACAAATTTGCAAGATCATTGCAAACGCAAAAAGGTTGGAAGTTGTAAGTCTTTTAATCCTTTAAAATTGACCATCAAATGCTGTCGGGGATTGGGTATAAAGTTGGGTTCGAAGTATCACAACTACCAACCTTTTTTGTACAGTCAGTATGGTCTAGTTGGCATAGTACTGGATACGCCAGGGTTCATGGAGCCCTGGCTGTCTGGGTTCGAATTCTTCAGGAGCGAGGAGTTTTCGGTTGCATATTGCCTTGGGGGACCATTCAAGCGTCTTCACATTTGTGTTACTCATGTGGCCCCAACAGTGAGGTGATTCTATGAAATATCTGTACCCTAAAATTCACTATTGAGTGCTGTCATGGGTTGGGTTAAAAGTTTCACAACTTCCAACCTTTTTGTACAGTCAGTATGGTCTAATTGGTATGGCACTGGATATGCTAGGGTTCATAGAGCCCTGGCTGTTTGGGTTCAAATCCTTCAGGGATGAGGAGTTCTCGGTTGCATATTGGCTTGGGAACATACATATATATACAAATAAGGGGGGGGGGAGTGGTAGGAGAAGAAAATATTAGTGTTCAGTGAGAATCCTCAAGGTCTTCTCTGAATACTCCTTATTTCCTTCTCTGAGGCTATGGGTCCCCACATTTGCACCAGTAGTGGTACCCTCACAACCTATTCTCATATTATTTATATACAGTGGCACCTCGACATACGATTGCCCCTACTGTATATATGACAGTGTCAGACCACGGAGGAAAATTGAAACAGGAATTTCCTTAAGTACTTTCGTATATTAATACATCTTCAGAAGGAGTGGTTTTACAGGTCGAGTACTGGACATAAATAGGCAGGAGAGAATGGTGGAGTGAGGTGAGGTACAATACGTGGACACTGCAGAGGGCCTGTTGGCCCATCCGATGCAGCAACCACACACAGGCTCACTCATAGATAATCATAGCATAAAATAGTAAATATTTACAATGAATTAGTGAGACAAATGTGTTCCAATGATCCTACTTAAATCGCCCTTTAATTGATCTATTAAAAATGGATCTAAGTTATATAAACCACTGCTTATGTTCAAATTACTTTCTTTTGTGATCTGTATCAAAGCAGATTCAATTATGTTTCTGTTATAGGTGCTTTTACAATTCGTTATTGAAGACGCCATCTCCCAATCAATTTGGTGAGCATCTTCTGACAAATGAAGAAACAAAGCATTAGACAATTGGCCATGTCTTACAGAGTAAGACATGGCCAATTAAGTCATGTCTTACTCTGTAAGACATGGCCAATTAAGACATGTCTTACTCTGTAAGACATGGCCAATTAAGACATGTCTTACTCTGTAAGACATGGCCAATTAAGACATGTCTTACTCTGTAAGACATGACCAATTGTCTAATGCTTTGTTTGTTCATCTGTCAGAAGATGCTCACCAAATTGATTGGGAGATGGCGTCTTCAATAACGAATTGTAAAAGCACCTATAACAGAAACATAATTGAATCTGCTTTGATACAGATCACAAAAGAAAGTAATTTGAACATTAGCAGTGGTTTCTATAACTTAGATCCATTTTTAATAGATTAATTAAAGGGCGATTTAAGTAGGATCATTGGAACACATTTGTCTCACTAATTCATTGTAAATATTTACTATTTTATGCTATGATTATCTATGAGTGAGCCTGTGTGTGGTTGCTGCATCGGATGGGCCAACAGGCCCTCTGCAGTGTCCACGTATTGTACCTCACCTCACTCCACCATTCTCTCCTGCCTATCAAGTGTTTACTCATGTCCTTTATGTTCCTGGTTCATTGTTAGTATTGGCCCTATTGTACTCATATATATATGCACTCTTACCTGAATAAACATTTGATTTTATATTAGATTAGATTAGATTAGATTTTTTATTCAGGTAAAGGTACTTACATTGAGTTACATACATAATGTTGGATTTAAAGAAAGAGATAGTACATACAATACCTAAAGTCACTAGTACGCATAGCATTTCGGGCAAGGTGAGGGGGAAAAACACTTAGACTAAAACTTAATAGTAATTGAGCTTAAAGTAAAAATTGTGTTGAAAAAATAATAAATAAAAACAGGGGAAGAACAAGACAGAGAATAACAATTATACAAGTTGGTCAACAAACAGCAATGATTACAAGAGTAAGACATGGGTTGACATTTAGGGGTAAGATAGGTTGCATGGAGTTTATTAGGTAGTTTTTAGTTTTTATCTTAAACTGGTTGAGAGAGGTACAGTCTTTGACATGATTGAGAAGGTCATTCCACATTATGGGTCCTTTGATTTGTAAGGCATTTCTAGTTAGTTTAAGTCATACTCTTGGGATATCAAATAGGTATTTGTTTCTGGTGTGGTGCCCATGGGTTCTGTTGCAACCTTAATAAGAAGCTTTTAAGGTCATGATTGATATTACAGTTCAGAGTTTTATTTTATTTTATTTTATTAATTTATATACAAGAAGGTACATTGGGTTTGTGAGGATACATAGCATGGTATTTACAATCTTATAAAGCCACTAGTACGTGCAGCATTTCGGGCAGGTCCTTAATCTAACAGATAATTTTAAGTAGGTAAGTTCAAGCAGAATTAATAAAATGATAACAGATATATTGCAAGAAAAAAAGAAAAGTGAGATGAGAGATTAGTAGGTATATTAAAGCACATTGGTAGCTCTGATTGATTGCATTGACAGTTTGATTGGTAATTTAGACAAGGTTAATAGGCACCATACAGCAAATTGATAGTGCATATAAGACAGCAATGATCACAATGGTAAAGTTGTTTGGATTAGGTACATAAAGATTGGGAGATTGGGTAGCACTAGATATAGTGCAATTTTAAAGCAAAAAGGTAGGAAACTATGAATATGAAATTAGGTACTTTTTAGTTTTGTTTTTGAATCTGCTGAAAGAGGCGGAGCCACGGGAAAACCCTCTGGTTCGGACACCGAGCAAGCAGCACCTGAAACCAAGGCTGGGCTGGCCACCAAGGAGTCAGAAGGACAACTCTCCCCTGGTAAGTCTCCAAGCGAGTCAGGACCTAGAGTAACAGCCGAACTGAGGGAAAGAGGTACAGGAACCCCCACCTCGACCAGTCTAGCCGAAAGGCATTGACCCAGACAGCCTAGCGATCAGGAAAGGGCACCGCATACACGGGAAGATGCAGCGACCACGCCAACACAAAGAGGTCCACCTCGGGGCGCCCAAACGTCTGGCAAAGCCAACGGAAGGAAACGTCGTCAACCGTCCACTCCGTGAAGAGGGGAACGAAGCGAGACAGGCCGTCGGCCAAGACGTTGGACACTCCCTGTATGTGAACCGCCAGGAGAGTCAAACCCCGAGAACTCAGCAAACGAGTCACCCGAAGCGACCAACCCCAAAGAGACAAGGACCGCATCGAACCCCCGCAGTTCAGGCAATGAACCAATGGAGAGCAGTCTGAATGGAGCCGAATCGTCGAGCCGCGGGCGACCCGAATGCTCCGAAGAGCAAACCACACTGCCGCGAACTCCCGCACCGTGCTGTGAGCTCGACAGAAGGACAGATCCCAACGCCCCTGGCCAGCCTGGTGAGCGCTGGTCACAAAGCCCCAGCCGAGAGACGACGCATCCGTGTACACATCGAGCGAGGGCTCGGGTAGGCGCCAAGGCACTGAACCCCGAAAAACCTAAGAGGAAGCTGGTGACGCAGCAGCCAACGCAAGGCCCCCGGAGGTCGAACTCAGCAATCACGAGAGGCGGGAGAGGTGACCCCGAAGGAACCAGAACAGCCGATGAAGCCAAACCCGACCCGCCGGGTAGACTACCATCACAAAGTTCACGCTCCCGCACAGCCCCTCAAGCAACCGCCGGGTGACCCGAGGGCCCACCAAAAACAGATGAAGGCGGGGCCGCAGCCGCAGAAGAGACTCCGGAGGGAGAGACAAGGAGGCGGACCGAGAGTCCCAAACGAGACCCAGCCAAGTCCGAACCTGAGAAGGGCCAGATGGGACTTCTTCCAGTTCACCAAGAACCCGAACCCGGCGAGCTGGGAAAGAACCAAATCCCTGGCTAGCAAGCAAGCTGACCGGCTGGGAGCCCAAACCAGCTAGTCATCGAGGTAGGCCAACACCTGAACACCTAGGAGACGCAAATGGGCTAGCACAACCTGCGTAAGGCACGTGAACACGCGAGGTGCCAGGTTCAACCCGAACGGGAGACAACAAAAGTGGAAACTCAGACGTCCCACAACAAAACCAAGCCAGTCCCTGAACCGCGAATGAATCAGGACATACCAGCGTCCCGGAGGTCCAGGGACACCATCCAAGCGCCCGGCTCCAAGAGGAGCCGAACCTGAGACAGCGTAGTCATCCGAAAGGAAGGGTAATGAACCCAGGGGTTCAGACGGGACAAGTCCAGAATGAACCGCAGGTCCGCGCAGTCCCGTTTCAGGACCGGAAACAGACGGGAAACCCATCTGAGGGACGACGTCGTTTCGACGACGCCCAAGCGAACCCACTCCAAGATGACCTGACAGAGCACAGGGAAAGAAACCTGCCCTGCCAGCCCCGACCCCCCCCAAGGGGGGTGCCACCCAACGCCACCGCAGGCCGACAGAGACAACCCAAAAAGCCAGCAAATCATGGGCGTGGGCGAACAGCGAAAGCCGTCCCTCTCATCGCCCCGTCAATGGGACAAACTGTGAAAGGGCTGGCACCCCTTACGAGACCCAGAACCCCGCAAAGGGCGAACACCACGCCGACCAAACGAGGGCGGGTCCAAAGCAGGAGCCAAATCCGAACCTGACACCAGTGGCCTACCACGACGAGAGGAACCCCGAGCCCTGGCACGACCCTTCCGGGGAAGACCCACCCTGGGACCCCACGGAAAACCAACAAGTCCGACATCGGATGACAAGCCAACGACGCAGCCTGAATAAACTGCGCCACGACCAACTCCGCAAACAGAAGAGGACAAAAAGGCGAAGACTGCCTAAGAGCCAGAGCCCAAGCAGATTCCATGGAGGAACCCAGCACCGCCTGCCGACACGCGAGACGGAAAGCATAAAACAGGGAAACCACATCCTGCAAAATCGGCGTGAAAAGCTTCAACAAGGAAGCCAACGAACACACTGCCGAAGACAAGGCGCCGGACCCCGGGACGGATCCAAGCGTCCTCACATCCTCCACGAGCCAATCCGAGGACAGCTCCAGGAGGGAAAAGAACCGCAAGGCCGAAGCCAAAACACCCTGGGCGCGCAAGTCCTCCACAATGAGCACTGCCGAAAGGGTGGGAACCTGCACATGAAGCTGAACAACACCCACATCGTGGGGAAGGGCAAGGGCAAACAAGCACTCATTCAGGTACTCAAGATCACCCCCCAGGAAAACCTGAAGCACAGTGGAAGCTTCCCGCCACTCCAGCGTGTGGGAACGACGGAAAGAATGCCAGGAATCCAAAACAAACAAGGGGCAGTCCGCTAGCCAAGAAGACTCCGGAACCTTGTAACAGAGCCAGAAAAGGAACGAAGTCCCAAACCTGAACTCGGACAGATCCATTTCCGAGGCATAATCCAGGTCATTCAAGAGGTAAGGTGCAAGGGCCGCTCGCACCACACCAGATTGGATGTGATAAGCCGAAAACCTTCGGAAAAACGGAACCGATGTACCTGCGGGAAACAGAACCGAACCCGTGGAGGGGCCGACACCAAATCCAACTCGTACGCAGAGGGGGGAAAAGAAAACCCCACTCCTTGTAACAATAAGCCCCGCTCAGAGGGAAGAAAACCCAGGCGGGGTCTAGCGGGGCCCCGGCCTCGAGGTCCTGCACCGCAGGACCCAGGGCCGAGTCCTCTCCCCAAGCCCCGTTCTCATAAGACAAGGACGGAGCAGCCATAGAAGCCGGAAGAAAGGGGGCCCACTGCTCAGACCCAGAAGTTTCGGCCGGGAGACAAGACTCGAATGCCTCTGCCCCCCCCTCCCCCAGAAGGGGCACACCCCCGAAGCTGCCCGAGTCTCGAGATCAAATAACCCCTGCTCCGACTCCGAAACCCTCAGACGTTTCGGGGCCGGAAGCAGGGGGGGGGGGACCAGAACGAACAGAAGGGAAGGACGAGGAGGTGCGGACTGAACCAGGATCGAAGCGACCCCCACCCCAAGTCCGGGTCTCGAAAAGCAAAACGAGGCAGCCCCGAGGCATCCGGGCGAGCAACCAACTGAGCGCATTGCAACAGACGAAACCTAGCTTGCAACGCACGCGCCACCTGTACCCGAATAGAATCATCAGAGGATTGGGTATATTGAGTCACAAGCCAATGAGCAACACTCAAAGGACTCGGGGTCGAAAGAATCACCGACCCAACAGGCAGCGTAGCAGAGGCAAAAACAATGAGGGTCACCCTGAGACAAGGGGACTGAGCAACCCTCAAACTCGCACACAGTCTGCTGTCTGCTCTGTGTCGAAGCTGTAGCGTCTTGGGTCGATTAGAACTGCCCACGCCGAGTACTACATTCTTGACTGGAGATTGTACTGTGTTGCTGTTCTCACATCGCTGGGTTATATGGTGATTACACCTCAGCTCCCTCCAACAAGGTGAGAAGAGTATTACCTGTAATTGGGGGGAAAGGATTGTAGCTTGTGTGATTAGTAATGCATTACTAATGTAATGTCCAATCACACAAGCTACAATCCTTTCCCCAATTACAGGTAATACTCTTCTCACCTTGTTGGAGGGAGCTGAAGTGTAATCACCATACAACCCAGCGATGTGAGAACAGCAAACCAGTATAATCTCCAGTCAAGAATGTAGTACTCGGCTTGGGCAGTTCTAGTCGACCCAAGACGCTACAGCTTCGACACAGAGCAGACAGCAGACTACGACCGCATCCAGCTACAACGCTCTCACTCCCCGAGTTCACACACTCGCAATTCCCAATCGAGCCGCCACGGCTCCGGCCTCACTCAGCTCTCTGCTCTGCTCCAGGCTTCGTCTCAACGTCTACGACACTGCTGTATCCAGGACTACTAAATAAATATAAAACTCACTAAACACTGTGTATCTAATCTACCCAACAATGTAACATAAGCGTACGTTACACAAGCACCGGGTGTTACCACAAATATATTTTCAATTATTTGTTCTATGTATTTCCAATGCGGTTTTATTAGTTTTTTATCGTATATGATGCATATTTATATCCTTTAAAATATATATACAGTAGAACATTCATAATGTTCCATGGAACTGTGATACATATGTCAGTAATGTGTCCACAATAAATGTTTATTATTGCAATATTACTTGTTAAAAATTCACTAAAATTACAATATGTACAGTTTCACACACTATTTACACAGTAACACACTGTATTACACACTCTCAGTACTCAGGTACTCAGTACTTCAGAAGCAAGTAATAATCAGCGAAGTAGTCCATGGTACACAGCGCGACTTCGCTCTCGTTGCACCAGGTACAGATAGATTTTCGCTTCCTGTTTCTTCGTTCTGTGTGCTTGCAAATAATGCACTCACGTACACCCTTGGCATTAGTACCTGTAGGTGGTATGTAGCCAAGCTTGTAAAACGTAAGGTAGTCTTGAAAAGATTACAGGAAAAGATCAATTTGTAAAGTAGTGGTGAAAAGATCGCTTTGTAAGGTCCCACACAGGAAGAGATTCAGCCAACCTCAAAGAGTGTCTGTCAGTCTGTAAGAGATTCAGCCAGTCTCAAAGAGTGTCCGTCAGTCAAGAAGAGATTGAACTATTCTTGAAAATATATATGTGGAAAACACCACCATGGAAGCCGCTAACACTGTTCATCTATGCTACTTGTATCAGATGCATCATCACTGAACGCAGAAAATGATTCATCCATGTAGCCAGTTGGCCGAGCGGACAGCACGCTGGACTTGTGATCCTGTGGTCCTGGGTTCGATCCCAAGCGCCGGCGAGAAACAATGGGCAGCGTTTCTTTCACCCTATGCCCCTGTTACCTAGCAGTAAAATAGGTACCTGGGTGTTAGTCAGCTGTCACGGGCTGCTTCCTGGGGGTGGAGGCCTGGTCGAGGACCGGGCCGCGGGGACACTAAAAAGCCCAGAAATCATCTCAAGATAACCTCAAGATATGTATCATCTAAATAAATTAGAGATAGCATAGCACAGGTGGGCAAGAATGGCGCTCAGTGCTAAAATTGGATACGCTAGCTGTATCGTCCTCATAGGTGCTGTATCACTTGCATCCGACCTGTGTGTTAGGTCCTTATTGCGCCTAGCTTCACAAATATTATGACGCTTATGTTCTTCAGACAATAAGGTTTGAATTTCACCGACAGAGCGCGATCTTTCAACACCGCGTCAGACAGGTGTTCGGGAGCCAGAGGCGCGTGCGCCACCAATGGTTGCTCACTAAGTACTAACCCAGCTAGCAGCCCTAGGGCATTCTGGGATTTTTTTCCAAGATGGCTGCTTCTCACTGGAGGTCCTAAGAGTCCATTTCGTACACAACCAACCTCACACACATTTAGAATGGCTATGAAAAATAAGAGTTTTCTCGGTTGGCGCAGTTTCCCACCGACCGAGAATACTCGATTAGCGCAGTTAAGTGGTTAAGAAAACAAAATGAGCTCAGTAATTAATTTCAATAAATGACATTAATCAAATTACAATTACAGTGGAACCTCTATTAACAAGTTTAATCCGTTCTGGCACCGAGCTCGTTACCTGGAAAACTCGTACAAATTTCCCCATTTAAAATAAAGGAAATAAATTTAATCCGTTCCACTCCCAAAAACATCCATATTTGTATGACATTTTTTTATATAAATATAATACTGCACATGTAATTATAAATGTTTTGTTGTAGTGTTTTAATGTTTACTTTACCTTATGAAGAGTCGTTGGTGGCTTGAGGGAGACAATGGGGAGGTGGGAAGGAGAAGAGGGGTTATGGTGTGGAAGGAGAATCCACCTCTGAGTCAGGCGGACTCTCTCTTCTTGGGAATTTCACCCAAATTTCATTTCAAATGTCACACAAGGATGCGTTAGACCAGCACCAAATAAAAAACTATGTCGATTACAATCGTCGTGTCAACAATATAATGGCCTTACCACGAAGATACAATACAATGCCGTTCTCCCAAATAGGCTATGTGGCTATTAGAGAAAACGGAAATTTCATGGCAAACATGTATACAAACCCCAAGTCGATTGGATAAAAATAGGATTTTATAGAAATATTTGCTCAAATGACGCTTGAGCGCGGTGTTTGGGTGCATTTAAGAGAAAAAAGTGTGTCACGTTCAAGCGACATATACCTGCGAAAGTGATAACATTTTCACAAAGTGTTATCACAAAGTGATAAATTAATTAAACATTTTCACACACCGGGTTGTCACTGCTTTATCAGGGCAGCTTTTCCAAGAATGCGTTCACCTTTTCAAACATTCCCAACACTTCCCTGATCTCAGATGGAAGAGGCAGCATCCTCCCTTACCTCCTCATTCCCTTACTAATGGTGTAAATTGTTGATGAGGACCTGCCATACTCCCTTGTGAGATCAGTCACACAGACACCACACTCATGCTTTGCTATAATTTCCTTCTTCAAATCCACAGTAATTGTGTCTTTCTTCCTCTTGACAACACTATCTTTAGCAAGCAGCTTCTTTGGAGACATCGTGTGTTACAAATTGTAGTCGCAAAACCACTAAAAACCCAAAGAAAAGCGCAAAGAAATCCAGAGGGATGCTTGTCGTGTGAGATACACCACCACTGGCATCGGAGGCGTCCAAGAATTTGCGAGAACCCGCGAGACGCTAGGAAGTGGTTTTGCTCGTCAATAGAGACAAATTTGCTGCGAGTGGCTTGCTCGTTACTGGAAAAACTCGTTAATAGAGCCGCTCGTTAATCGAGGTTCCACTGTAAATTTAAAATTTAAAAAATAACAGGGTAAGATTATATTAATGAGTAACATTTTTCTATGACACTGAGGTAGATGCTTACATAAATACTAAATCTGCTGTAAATAGAAAATTATTATAACAGAACACAACAATAAATGCAAGTACACAAAAAATGGAAACAATTGGAAGTAGAATAAAGATCACTGTAGATTGCCAAGAAGGATACAGAAGTTAGGTAAGGAGAGAAAACAAAAAATCAGTAGAGACTGACAAGATAATATATAACAAAAATAATGAGACAAATAATAATCGTAGAGTAAAATAATCTTAAGATAATTAATTTTATATAGCTTAGTTATGAACCTATAATTGGTATGAACATTAGGAAAACAAAATGAGCTCAATAATTAATTTCAATATATGACAGATAAATCATATTACAATTCAATTTAAAATTTAAAAAGAACAGGGTAAGATTATATTTATGAGCAAGGTTTTACAATGCTACTGAGGTAGATGCTTACATAAGTGCATGGAGACTTAACTGACTACTTAGGAACTTTTATGGATGAGAGAACATTAGTTAAACGGTAAGGCAGAGACAGTGCCTTGGACAAGATTAGATTA
>WNGS01004511.1:11116016-11148015 GCA_020271785.1 Procambarus virginalis
GAAGGATCTGAAGAACCTTATATGTAAAAAGAGAGCGTGGTACAAAAGGATTAAGAATGGGGAAGTCAGTTTAGAACAGGAATTCGTACAACATGGGTAGAAATACTAAAAAAGAGATAAGGAAAGCAAAAAGAAACTATGAAGTTCGCATAGCAGAGCAAGCGAAGACAAATCCTAAAGGATTTTTCCAGTTATACCGGACAAAGATTAGGGAAGAATGGTCCATTAAAAACTGAGACAGGTCAAATAACAGATAGTGATGAAGAGATAAGTAGTATTTTTAATAATATTTTATATCTGCATTTACTAAAGAGGAACTTAACAATATGCCTTCAGCCGAACAAGTCTATGTGGGTGGGGACGAGGACAGGTTGACTAGTTTAGCAGTTACCAGGGAGGATGTAATTTAACAAATAGTAAAACTCAAACCAAACAAATCCCCAGGGCCGGATGAAGTGTTTGCCAGGGTGCTTAAAGAATGCAAAGAGGAGCTTTGCGACCCACTGTCTACCATATTTAATAAATCAATAGTCAGGCAGAGTGCCAGAGTTATGGAAAGTTGCTAATATGATACCAGTTTTTGAGAAAGGAGATAGATCACTTGCATCAAACTATCGGCCAATTAGTCTAACATCTATTGTGGGAAAGTTACTCGAATCGATAATTGCAAATAAAATTCGTCTTCATCTTGAAAAACATAAATTAATAATTGAGTCGCAACATGGTTTTTTAAATGGCCGTTCATGTTTAACAAATTTGTTACCTTTTTATTCTAGCATAGTTGAGGCAGTTGATAGTGGTAAGGATTATGATGTTGTATACCCTGACTTTAGCAAAGCTTTTGATAGTGCCACATGAAAGACTGATTAAAAAGATAGAGGCTCATGGTATTGGGGGTGCTATATTAAGCTGGATTAGGGCATGGCTATACCAAAGGAAACAGAGTTAGTATAAATGGAGTCAAGTCAGAGTGGGAAAATGTTGTAAGTGGAGTGCCTCAAGGCTCTGTCCTGGGACCTCTGTTATTTATAATATATATAAATGATTTAGATTCAGGTTTGAGTAGCAACATTTGCAAATTTGCCGATGATACAAAAATCGGTAGGGAAATTAATACGGAAAAAGACTCACTATCACTTCAAGTTGATCTAAATAGGGATTTGAAATGGTTAAAGGATTGGCAGATGCAGTTTAATGCTGATAAATGTAAAGTTCTGAGGCTAGGTAATGATGATAGAGTTACAAGATACGAGCTAGATGGTGTTGAGATTGTGAAGTGGGATTGCGAAAGAGATCTGGGTGTTATGATTAGTAAGAATTTAAAACAAAAGCATCAATGCATGAATGTTCGTAATAAAGCAAAAAAGGACACTGGGATTTATTAATCAAAGCGTTAGTAACAAGACGCCTGGTGTGGTTCTTCAGCTATATCTAGCTCTGGTTAGGCCCTATTTAGATTATGCAGTTCAGTTTTGGTCGCCGTACTATAGAATGGATATAAATTCACTTGAACGTGTCCAGCGTAGGATGACTAAGTTAATTCCCCAAATTAGAAATCTTTCATATGAAGAAAGATTAACAAAGTTTAAGTTGCATTCACTGGAAAGGCGAAGAGTTAGGGGTGACATGATAGAGGTTTACAAGTGGATGGAGGCGATGAGTCACAATAACGTGGCTAAAGTATGTTAACCAGACCACACACTAGAAGGTGAAGGGACGACGACGTTTCGGTCCGTCCTGGACCATTCTCAAGTCGATTGTGAGAATGGTCCAGGACGGACCGAATCGTCGTCGTCCCTTCACCTTCTAGTGTGTGGTCTGGTCAACAAGTGGATGAATGGACATAACAGAGGGGATATTAATAGGGAATTAAAAGTATCAACACAAGACAGAACACAAAAAAATGGGTATAAACTGGATAAGTTTAGATTTAGGAAAGACTTAGGTAAATACTGGTTCAGTAACAGGGTTGTTGATTTGTGGAACCAATTGCCGCGTAATGTGGTGGAGGTGGGATCCCTCGATTGTTTCAAGCAAGGGTTGGACATGTATATGAGTGGGATTGGGTGGGTATAAATAGGAGCTGCCTCGTATGGGCCAATAGGCCTTCTGCAGTTACCTTTGTTCTTATGTTGTTATTCTTTGGAATAAACATTGAATTGAAAATGCTCCTTTTGGGGAAATACCCGAGCACAGACCTACCGGGTCCGTCTAATTACCGCAGGCTACTACAAGCTACACAAGCTTCACAAAGCTTCCTGGCAATACATTAGTAATGAATAAATATGATAGGTTACGCTAACCTAAGCTAACCTAACTTAACCAAACCAAACCTAACCTAACTGACGCTTGGATCGTCGACTCGATTTGGCGTCACCAGCTCTTTATTTTCGTCTAATTTCTATATAAAAAGATACTTTTTCAGATTAAAATTATGTTTTTTCGTGTTGTACATTCAGCACCAACATTATAATGAGTAAATATATCATATTTATTCATTAGTTTAGTATTAAGTTTTATTCATTAGTTTAGTATTAGTATTAAGTTTTAGTCTTTAATGGTTTTCCTGCCCGAAACGCTTTGCGTAATAGTGGCTTTAGGCATTGTATGTATTAGCTCTATCTATAAATCTACCAATTTTTGTAAAACCTCTTGTATGTATGTACTTTACCTCAATAAACATTTATTTATTATTTATTCATTACTAACGTATTTCCAGGAAGCTTTGTGAAGCTTTGTGACGCTTGTGGTAGCTTGTGGTAGCTTGCGGTAGCTTGTGGTAGCTTGCGGTAATTAGACGGACCGGACCGGACCTACCAGACACCCCGTATATAACCTCTCCGTCACCACAACAAGACGCCCACAAATGTAACTCCAAGACACCACTCTTCCTGAACTTACTTGCTTATTATAGTCTTTTCCGTATCCATGGTGATATTATTGTGCTGGAGCTGTGAAGGGGGTGGTGTGCAGGTCCTGCTCCAGTCTTCCTAGAGTACTGCGGTCACTCTGGCCATGATACTGGCCGTTTCGTACACCAGACGGACCTCTTCTTAACTTCAATGTTTATCCTAATCTAAGGTATACAGTATAAGATATGTGTAATATACGGTAAAATATATTTGTTCACAATAGTTAAACAATACCAGATATGCACTTTAAAATTATATTTTAAGGCAAAACTGAGTGTATGACACTAATGTACGAACTGATAATGCCTGTCCAAGTTTTCCTGTTGCCAGCTTCGGCCAAAGATTTTCCTGTATATTTTAAGCAATAGTTCTTTGATTACAATACGGAAAACTCATATATCGCATATTTAAAGATATTGTAATTATATAATACGTATAAATATAATTTAATATTTTAGAAGTAACTAAATGTAACAATAAATGAGGTAGAAATCCTTGACAAAATTATTTGGTAATAGTTGCTGGATGATAACACCGCTGAGCTATGTGTCTCGTAAATGTTTAAAGATGCTGAATAGACGTACGGTGAGGACATGTGGCTGCCATATTGGAGTTCCGTCCTGGTGTCCCCCCCCCCAACCTATAATTTAGGTGGAGTGATTTATTGGTATATATTCATGAATTAAAAGGAAGAGTTGGATTCGTAATGTAGTTGGGGTTCAGTCCCTGAACCCACTATGTAACCCTTTCTACTACCGCCCAGAGGATGAGTATGGGGTGCATAATGCCACTAGGCACGGTTAATGTCCTATGACTTATTCCCTTAGTTGCATCTTTGCAGTACTGGCATTCTACTCAGACATGTTACATGCCTTCTCTTATATTGTGGTACAGCAGTTGCGCTACTTACCATATGTCAAGTGCTCACTTGTGTGCAAGTTTGGGGTTGCAGACTTTAATAAATAAATATATAAATATGTTTATTTAGGAAAGGTACATACATAAAGTGAATTTTACATAAGTGGATTTATAGATAGAGCTAGTACATACAATGCCTAAAGCCACTATTACGCAATGCGTTTCGGGCAAGAAAAACATTAATATCTAAAACTTAATACTAAGTGAGCAAAAAGAATAAAAATGTATTAAGAACAGATACAAATAAAGATAAAAAAAGGGGGGGAACATGACTGAAAAAGCAGCACAAATACAATAGGTAGACAAACAGCGTTGAATAAAAAAAATAACAGACATGGGTTGACAATAGAGTTACATGTACTAGGCACTAGCATATCGTTACCCCTGGAAACTAGTAACTATTCTATGCCCTCTGTGTATACAGAATATATTTTATACATACTGTACTGGCTGTGCCACTCAATTATCTCTGGCATTGTTTTAATTATAGCTTTAAGCTGATTGCGAGTACTGCAACATTGCTTCGGCTAGCTGGCACTAGACACGGTTAATGTCCTATGACTTATTTCCTTTAGTGCATCTTTGCAGTACTGGCATGCTACTCAGCCATGTTACACGCCTACTTGGATATTGTGGTACAGCAATTGCTCTGTAAACATTAGTTAATAAATTAAGGTCCCCCCACTCCTGGTTTGTTTTCTCCCCGATCAGAAATGGCCCCTGCATAATTTAAATTAAGCGAGGGAATTCTGGGAGGCGAAAACAATTACGCAGCGCTCTGTGAGAGCTGCGCGCGCCGTGGGGGGGTCGCACATTTAAGCAAACGCACAAGGAGGTTTCCCTCTCACTCCTACACAGCTACGGTACGCTCCACACGAAACACCCGCCCTCCTCCCTTGACTGCAGAACATCTTGCTCTTCGAGCTCCTCACGTTTCTCCTATGCTACTCTCTAATTTGGGGGTGCTGCGCCGGATCCCCAAGTCTAGGGCTGCCCGCAGCTACTTACCATATGTCAAGTGCTCACTTGTAGTGCAAGTTTGGGGTTGCAGACTTTACATGTACTGGGCACTAGCATATCATTACCCCTGGAAATTATTAACTATACTATGCCCTCTGTGTATACAGAATATATTTCTACATACTGTACTGGTTGTGCCACTCAATTATCTCTGGCATTGTTTTTAATTATAGCATTAAGCTGATTGCGAGTACTGCAACATTGCTTCGGCTAGCTGCCACTAGGCACGGTTAATGTCCTATGACTTATTCCCTTAGTTGCATCTTTGCAGTACTGGCATTCTACTCAGACATGTTACATGCCTTCTCTTATATTGTGGTACAGCAGTTGCGCTACTTACCATATGTCAAGTGCTCACTTGTGTGCAAGTTTGGGGTTGCAGACTTTACATGTACTAGGCACTAGCATATCGTTACCCCTGGAAACTAGTAACTATTCTATGCCCTCTGTGTATACAGAATATATTTTATACATACTGTACTGGCTGTGCCACTCAATTATCTCTGGCATTGTTTTAATTATAGCTTTAAGCTGTTTGCGAGTACTGCAACATTGCTTCGGCTAGCTGGCACTAGACACGGTTAATGTCCTATGACTTATTTCCTTTAGTGCATCTTTGCAGTACTGGCATGCTACTCAGCCATGTTACACGCCTACTTGGATATTGTGGTACAGCAATTGCTCTGTAAACATTAGTTAATAAATTAAGGTCCCCCCACTCCTGGTTTGTTTTCTCCCCGATCAGAATACCGTGTTCGATTGCCGGACGGGATAAAAATTCAGCCCGTCCTCCAAACTATACAAAATCATTTACGTTCTCTAATTATTCAACACACAAAGCTGCTATTAGAACAATATCTAACTCTGGCCCCAGACAGCACTCGGTACCCTTACTCAAATCTTTGAATATGTTAGATATAAGTCACTGCACATCCTCTCATGTGTACTCTATATATTTAAAACTCTGAACTGCAATGTCAATCCTGACCTTATAGAAGCTTCCTAGAAGGTTGTGACAGAACTCATGGGCATCACATCAGAAACAAATATACCTCTTTGATATTCCAAGAGTGCGACTTAACCAAACTAGAAATGCTCTACAAATCAAGGGACCCAGAATGTGGAATGATCTCTCAAATCATGTCAAAGGCTGTATACCTCTCTCGACCAGTTTAAGAGTAAAACCAAGTACTACCTAATTAACTACCTGTAACCTACCTTACCCCCTAAATGTCAACCCATGTCTTGCTATTTTTAAACAATGCTGTTTGTTCTCCAACTTATACAATTGATGATTTTTGCCATGTTCCCTCCTTTTTTATTTTTATTCCTTTTTTCAACACAATTTATACCTAATCCCAATTACTATTAGGTTTTAGTCTAAGTGTTTTCCCCCCGACACCTTGCCCGAAACGCTATGTATATCAGTGGCTTTAGGTATTATATGTACTAGCTCTATCTATATAAATCAAGCATTATGTTTGTAAATCATCTATGTATGTACTTTTCCTGAATAAAAAAATTGAATTTCATTTTTTTAAACAAAGACCCATAAGTGATTCCATGCACCCGCCAAACCCCCCAACCCGTCCTCGACTCAAGTCCATTACACCCAGCGGTCGACCCCATAGACGCATTCATAAATTTTTACATGCTGTTAGTAACGGATGATCGAAGGCGTACACGGCCCTTTTTTTGGTGGGGGGGGGGGGGGGATGGGCTGTCTGTGTCACAGGGTTTCCAGATAAATTATGGATGGGCCCTGTATGCCGTCGGGTTTCCTTATAAATTTTGGATGGGTCGCTTAAGCCGTCGGGTTTCCTTATAATTTTTCACAGTTAAAGACCGAAATTTTTCAAATAACCATTTTCGGATAAAGTGTTCATAAAAGGTTATTAAGAGTTCTTATGTGAAAAAATCATTAAGAAAATCTTATAGAAAATTTCAAGGGCAAAGTTCGCTCTCGTATTACTAAAAATAAACTCGACGGTCTTTGTTTTGTTTTTTTTGAAAATCATTCATTTGGAGTTAAAGAGTTCTTATAGAGGAAATTCAAGACCGAAAAAGAACACAGCTTTCCAAAGCGGTGAATTTTCTGATGGAAGAAAACGTAGGTCTGGGGAGATGTGTCTAACCACCCAACCTGCGCGCGCAACGCCAGTGTTTATATAAGCTTTGCCTGCGGTCTGGTGGGTCCCTGTTGTCCGGACGTGACATTTGGGCACATTTCCTTGCACCTGATGCTTCTGTACACCTCATGGTAAATAGGTTTACAGGGAGTAAGTCGACTCATGTGGGTCGTGTCCCGGCAATGATACCTGGTTGATGGGGTTCTGGGAGTTCTTCTACTCCCCAAGCCCGGGCCGAGGCCAGACTTGACTTGTGAGAGTTTGGTCCACCAGGCTGTTGCTTGGAGCGGCCCGCAGGCCCACATACCCACCACAGCCCGGTTGGTTCGGCACTCCTTGAAGGAAACAATCTAGTTAATTTCCTCTTGAAGATGTCCACGGTTGTTCCTGTAATATTTCTGATGCTTGCTGGTAGGACGTTGAACAACCGTGGACCTCTGATGTTCATGCACTGTTATCTGATTGTGCCCATGGCACCTCTGCTCTTCACTGGTTCTATTCTGCATTTTCTTCCATGTCGTTCACTCCAGTACGTTGTTATTTTACTGTGCAGATTTGGGACCTGTCCCTCCAGTATTTCCATGTGTATATTATTTGATATCTCTCTCGTCTCCTCTCTAGTGAGTATATTTGGAGAGCTTTGAAACGATCCCAATAATTTAGGTGCTTTATCTCGTCTATGCGTGCCGAATATGTTCTCTGTATTCCTTCAATTTCAGCAATCTCTCCTGCTCTGAAGGGGGAAGTGAGTACTGAGCAGTACTCAAGACGGGACAACACAAGTGATTTGAAGAGGACAACCATTGTGATGAGATCTCTGGACTTGAAGGTTCTCGTAATCCATCCTATCATTTTTCTGGCTGACGCAATACTTGCTTGGTTATGCTCCCTAAACGTTAGGTCGTCGGACATCATTATTCCCAAATCCTTGGCATGCAGTTTTCCTACTATGGGCAGATTCGATTCTGTTTTGTACCCTGTATTATGTTAAGATCCTCATTTTTGCCGTATCTGAGTACCTGGAATTTATCACCGTTAAACATCATGTTATTTTCTGCTGCCCAATCGAAAACTTTGTTAATATCTGTTTGTAGTTTATCAGTGTCTTCGGCAGAGGTAATTTTCATGCTGATATTTGTATCATCTGCAAAGGATGACACGAAGCTGTGACTTGTGTTTTTGACTATGTCGGATATGAGAATAAGGAACAGCAGTACTCCACTTGACCATCTCGACCGGACAAAAGGAAGTGACAGCCGAAGCTATTTGAACCACTTCCCGCCTGCACTCGGATGGTAATCTTGGGCATTGTGTGTGTAAACTAAAAGTCTTTGAAAATGTAATAAGTTATTACGAAACGTGTTCAAGTGTCGCGTCAGACTAGAAATAAAAATGAATTTTGGAGCATTGATTTTTCAATTACCATCAACAGTGAAAAGAAACATAAGAAATATTGAGAAAATTCGTGTTAGAATTATTAATCTTACTTTTTCGGTCATATTTAATAATATATGTCTACAGGAAAGACTGCTACCAAAATATACTTATGTAAACACACACACACACACACACACACACACACACACACACACACACACACACACACACACACACACACACATATATATATATATATATATATATATATATATATATATATATATATATATATATATATATATATATGCGAACAAGCCTGAACGGTCTCCAAGCATATATATGCCACTGAAAACTCTCACCCCAGAAGTGACTCGAACCCATACTGCCAGGAGCACTCTGCAATCTGGCGTACAGGACACCTTAACCACTCGACTGTTAGTAAACAGTTGTCCTGTACGCCAGATTGCAGAGTAATGTTACAAGGTCAGCTTGACAATATTGCAAGGTCAACGTGGTAGTATAGTATCACTGTATTTTGAGAGCAACGCACGTGTGTGGTGTGGGGAAAAAAAGAAAGTAGTTAGTAAAAAGTTGATTGACAGTTGAGAGGCGGGCCGAAAGAGCAAAGCTCAAGCCCCGCAAAACACAACTAGGTGAATTCAACTAGATGAACACGGGAGGTCGGGTTGTAAAGGGGGGGGGGGGCGTAGTGCCTCTCCCGTCGCCATGGTAACGTTTGTAAACAACCTGAGCCAGCTGACCAGAGCACAGGATCATCGACAGTTTATCGAGGGCTCTATAGTGTCACTAATGGGGCGTGCAGCTTGTTTTGGTCTTGGGCTCAATACCTATCAACCTCTGCAGAGTTATTAAGGCACTTAACATATTAAGTGCTGTGAGTGATACAACCTAAACTGATCAGAAGCATATCTGAAGAGTTTAAGAATTTCCCGAACGCAACTGTCACCATCAATAAATGGTGTCAGCTGGAGGCCTAGACGTCAGTGGCAGGTGTAAGTGTCAGTGACAGGCCTAGGTGTCAGCGACAGTCCTAGATCTCACAAGGAGGCCTAGGTGTCAGCAAGGAGGTCTATAGGTGTCAGCAAGGAGGCCTAGGTGTCAGCAAGGAGGCCTAGGTGTCAGCAAAGAGGCCTAGTTGTCAGCAGAAGAGAGGGAGGTCTCAAGAATGGCATCAAGAAGACCATCTCTGGCCCCACCAGGTAGGGAGAGTGTCCCTTCCAGCACTGATGGTCGCCGGCGCTCCAGTCTCCGCCTCTCTCACTCCCAGGTAAAAACGACAGTAACCGTTAAACAATAACAGCGTGACAGGTAAATAACAGCAGTGTAGACAGTGTACCCTAAAAATACGGGAAACAACAACAGTGAATCAGGCATACCACAGCAGTGTAACATAAACTATTGCAGTGTAATAGGTAAACACCAGTTGTGTAACATGTAAACAACGACAATATAACAGGTAAACAAGAGCAGTGTAATAGGCAAACGACAGCAGTAACAGGTAAATACAACACTCACAGGTCTAAAGCAGTAATCACTGTTTGTAACAGTAGTCATTGGTCCACAAAAGAAGCGTCCGATCTAAGACAGTAGTCACTGGTCGAGAATATCAGCAACAGGTCTAAACCATTAGTCACTGCTCCACAACAGCAGCAATAGCTCAAAAACAGGAGTTACTGCTCAACACCAATAGTCAAAGTGAGATATGATAACTATATATACTGCGAGGAAATGGCACGGTAGAAAAAGATATTACAAATATTTTTTTCAGTGTAAATGTTATCCATAAGTGGTTGAAATGAACATAAAACGTAATTTTATGTGTAAACGATCTTAGAAATTCAAAGGGACCAGGGGTCACAGCATTAGAAAAAAACGTTCGAAAGGCGGGACTTAGGAGCTTATACTTAACCCCTCAAACACATTTATGTGAGTACATCTCAGTGCAGATTATAGTCAAAGTTGCGCTGTGATTGATCAAATGATTAATCACAGCGCAACTCATCGTCGTAGACAAATGAGTTGCAAAGCAGCTCACTCGTATTGCAAGTTGTCTTCGTCTCTTATAACAACACAACTCAAGGTCCCCAGACACACAGCAATCTAATGCCAGCAGGAACATGACTGGTCTTAAAAGTTATCTTAAGCATCATCAGTTATTTATTAAATTGTTTAAATGAGTCGCATCAGAATTCAGTTACCGTTTTTTAGTTTTAGTTCATTTATTATGCACCCCATACCCATCTTGTGGGCGGTAGTGGAAAGGGTTACAGAGGCACATAATGGGCTCAGGGACTGAACCCCACAATTCATTTAGCTAAGCAAGTTACAATCTTGATGAGCTAGTTACAAAATTCAATATAAGTCGTCACATCAACAATGGGTTCGAGATCGACCTCAAATACAGGTTCTAAATTAAGCAACTGACATATGTGGAGAGCTAGTGTCACAATTTATATGTCTGTCCTGCACACCGCCCCCCATCCAGTGGGCAGCGGTGGATAGGTTACAATCACTCAGTTACTACCTACAGTTAGCAAACTGGGGATATTTGGCTAAAATTTCTGGTAGCAGATCATTGCAACACTAATATATACTTGTATTGCTTCCATAATCTTCTTGTACAATGATGACAGAAACCCACACCAAAAGATGAGGAGACGGCGACGTTTCGGTCCGTCCTGGACCATTATCAAATCGATTGTGATGAGAGCGAGATGTTGTTGTTTTAGATTCAGCTACTTTGAACAAAAATGTTCATATAGCACGAGCCAGTAGTGGACTTACCAGGCACAGGAGCTGTGACTGGGGAGCGAGATTGATTGATGAAGATTAAGCGACCCTAGAGATGGCACGGGCATGAATAGCCCGTAATGGATGCGAGATTGATTTATAAATAAGTCTGTCAATCTTATTTGTCAATAAGTCAGTCAGTCTCAATAAGTCTGTCAGTCTCAATAAGTCTGTCAATCTTCGACTGTCCAGAGAATCTATCGAAACTGCTGCTGCTAGTTTGATGTTTATTCTGATTGATTTTATTTTTATTTGATTGGTTCTGTGTGTTCCCTACAGGGGGACACACAGAAAAATGGGAGCAATAAGCGCCCATAATGGGAGCAAGATTGATGATTGATAAAGATTAAGCCACCTTAGAGGTGGCACGGGTATGAATAGACGGTGTGGGAGCAAGGTTGTTGTTGTTATAGATTCAGCTACTCGGAACAAGTTCCAAGTAGCACGGGCTATGGTGAGCCCGTGCTATACTTACCTGGCTCAGGAGCGGGACAAGTAGCTTGGGCTATGGTGAACCCGTAACTTACCTGGCTCAGGTGCGGGGCAAGTAGCACGGGCTATGGTGAGCCCGTAGTGGACTTACCTGGCACAGGAGCGGTGCTGTGTGTGTTACACGGGGAGCGAGGATGTTGTTGTTGTTGTTATAGATTCAGCTACTCGGAACAAGTTCCAAGTAGCACGGGGTATGGTGAGCCCGTAACTTACCTGGCACAGGAGCTGGGCAAGAAGCACGGGCTATGGTTAGCCTCGTGGACAGGAGATGTCTCCCGTGGGGGGGCGAGGGGGACACTGGCATTAAGTAAGGAAAGAGTGAGGTGAGGAGCAGCCAAGAGGAGACTTCTCTTACAATCTTTGCCTCTATCACAGTGTAACGGTCTGGAGAATAATACCTTCTCTTCTGGCTATTAGCCGGCCGTTAATTAACGCTTCTTATAATATACTAAAGCTCTTATTGTAACCTCCAGCCTAACTCCCCAATAACCTTTGACGTTTGATCGCCAGATACCCCAACACGAGGATCCTGTACATCACAGTTATGAGCAAACTCTGAGAGACTGCCGCCACCATCTGATTCAAATCCCCACTGATTAATTAATTAATTAATTAATTAATTTATATATATACAAGAAGGTATATTGGGTTTGTGAGGGTACATAGCATGGTGTTTACATTCTTGTAAAGCCACTAATACGCGCAGCGTTTCGGGCAGGTCCTTAATCTAACAGATAATTTTAAGTAGGTAAATTCTTGCAAAATTTATAAAATGTTAACATGTACATTGTAAGAATAGAGAGATTAGTAGGTGTACTAAAGCACATCGATAACTCTTATTGATAGCATTGACAGCTTGACTGATAATTTAACAAAGATTAATAGGCACAATTCAACACATTAATAGCACATATAAGATGACAGCAATGATCACAATGGTAAAGTTGTTTGGCTTAGGTACATAAATATTGGAGGATTGGGTAGCACTAGATACAGTGCAAGTTTAAAGCACGAGGTAAGAAACTATGAAGATGAAATTAGGTACTTTTTTTTAAATGAGGCAAAAGTTGTACAGCTTTTCCGTTCATTAGGGAGTGAGTTCCATAGACTAAGTCCCTTTATCTGCATAGAGTGTTTACATAGATTAAGTTTGACTCTGGGGATATCAAAGATATATTTATTTCTGGTGTGGTGATTATGGGTCCTATTACATCTGTCCAGTGAGAGTTTCAGAGCAGGGTTTGCATTTAAGAACAGGGTTTTGTAAATGTAATTGACAAGAGAATGTGTAGAGTGAGGTTATATTTAGCTTGTTTAGGGATTTAAAAGCAACCCATCCTCCGAATTGACAGTACGATTTAATACTATGTGTAATAAGTACATTTTCTTATTGTTATAAACAGTGCATAATTGCACTTATGGGGCTGTTACATTTACCCAACCCCTTCCCCAGATTTAATTCTCCTCGTTTTCTGTCAAGACACTCAGATTCTTAGGATGAAGTTTTAAATTTTAATCTGCAGCACAAAAGTTTTAAATATCAAGAATTTCTTTTTCAGGTTTATTAAACAATATAGATTTTATACAAATTTTTAAATATCCTGAGTTACTTTACAATTTATTGATATATTTTAGTTTTATTTTATTAGTTTTATAAAACTGTAATATCAATATAGCTATAGGTTAAGTACTAATTGTAATTAAGAAGCAATAAAATTATTATCTTCAAAATCTAAGACGGTTAGGTGAGGTTGTGGTTTTCTATTCAGTTTTTCAGGTAAACTCAAATATTCACAATATATTTGACTACGATTTAATACTAAGTGAAAATAAGTATAATTCCTAACTGCTATGAATAGTATATAATTGCACTTATTTGTCTTCTTACATTTACCACCCCATTTTTGGAGGACGGGCTGTTTAAAATAGGTGGCTGAGTGTTATCTGAAAGCAGAGTTTGTTATTATTCTGATCGCAGATTTTTGCTGGGTGATGATGGACTTGAGGTGGTTTGCAGTGGTTGAACGCCCATGCACAGACACCATAATTAAGATAGGGGTAGATAAGTACATAATATAGTAAGATGAGAGTAGAGTTAGGTACATAGTATCTGATTTTAGAGAGTATATACCATCAGTTTTAGAGATTCTTAGTTATGTGTTGTATGTGGGTGCTGAAGTTGAGTCTCTTGTCTAGGAATAGGCCAAGAAACTTTCCATCATTTTTATTATTGATGTTAACATTGTCTATTTGAAGTTGAATTGCATTTGTTGATTTGCTTCCAAATAAGATGTAGTGGGAATTTTTTATGTTTAGTGTGAGTTTGTTGGTTGGCATCCATAAGTGAACTTTTTAATTCACTATTCACAACATTATTTAAAGTGTGTGGGTTGGGGTCTGAGTAGATGAGAGTAGTATCATCAGCAAACAATATAGGGGTTTAAGAATGTTAGAGACATTAGGCAGATCATTGATGTATATGAGAAATAGGAGAGGTCCTAAGATGCTGCCCTGTGGCACTCGTACGGTTAATGGTAGAGTGGGAGAGGTTATATCATTGATGGCTATACACACTGGTGTCTATCACTAAGATAGGATCGGATATAGTCCAGTGTATGGCCGCGGATTCCATAATGGCGGAGTTTAAGTAAGAGGTAGTTGTGATTAACGATGTCAAAAGCTATTCTCAGGTCAATGAAGAGTCCAATCAGAAGCTCATTTTTGTCAAGGGCTGAGTAGATTACATCAAGGAGACTAATAATTGCATCATCGTTGGTACTCTTTTGGGAGCGGAAGCCAAACTGACAGGGGCTGAGTATGTCGAATTTTGCGAGATAGGAGTAGAGCTGTTTGTAGATAATTTGTTCAAATATTTTTGATAGTATGGGTAGGTTTGATATTGGTCTATAATTGTTTATGTCTACCGGATTGCCTCCTTTATGAACTGGCGTTACTCGTGATTTTTTAAGGATATCAGGGAAGGTATGACTCTCTAGAGATTTGTTGAACACCAGAGCTATAGGAGGCACTCTCGTATACCATGGATGGTATTTCACTGATGTTCCCAGCTTTTCTTTTTAGTGAGTGTATGATGGACACAACATCTATCGGGCTGACTGGTGAAAGGAGAAGAAAGTTTGGATAGCTGCCTGAGACATATGTGTTGATATGTGTCTGAGGGATTTTACTGGCAAGGTTAGCACCAACCGATGAAAGAAGCTATTAAATTCATTTGCCGTTTCTAAATCAGTTGCAGTTGTATAGCCATCCTTGGAGAGTTTTATCTGGTTATATGAGTGTTGTTTAGTTCCTAGGATGTTAGAGATGGTTTTTCATGTGCATTTCATTTTGCCTTTTGCTTCTTTGAATCTATTCTCATAATAGGAGAGTTTTGCTTTTCTTATGATACTGGTAAGCATTGATGAGTACCTTTTAACTACTTCCTTTTAGGCCAATCCTAAATTTCTTTTCATATTCATGTTTCTTGTTGATTGATTTGAATATGCCACTTGTGACCTACGGATTCTTTATTCTTTTGTCAGTTACTTGCTTGTTGAGGAGGGGACAATGAGTGTTATAGAGACTTAGAATTTTGGAGAGGAAGAGAGAGGAAGGAAGAAGGAAGAGAAGCTCGTGAATTTATATCCATTGTATTTACTGGATTCAGATTCCCAGTTGATATTGTGAAGTACATTTGTAAGATTGCCAATAGCTGCTTCACTGTGTAGCCTGAATGTAAGCTTCTTGCTTTCTGGTGGTGTTATATCCATGTTTGCTATGACGAAGGTACGATAGTGGCCAGTTGTTCTGTCAAAGATTATACCAGATGCAAGGGGAGCTGTTATGTTAGTCCATAAGTGATCCTAAAGAAGTGGCAGATGTTTTAGTGACTCGGGTGGGCTTGGTGATTGTGGGGATTAGAACACAGGAGTTCATGCTGTTTAGGAAATAGTCGACTTGAGGGCTATTTTGTTGACCCAGGTCAATATTGAAGTCTCCTCCTAGAATGATGTGATTTTTGTTGAGATTATTGTTTATGATAAGAATACTTAGGTTATCTGAGAATGAAGCTATATTAGTATTGGGAAATCTATAAATAGCTCCGATAGTCAAGGAGGATTTAATGGATTTATTCGAGAACTGACAAAGGTATATCTAACTGACTGTGAAACAGGAAACAGCCAATTAGATATAAAGCCACGAATATTGATCCCCAATTATGAATAGGAGGGATGAATTTACTTTAAAGTGTGGTTTAACTCAACCAAAAGGGCTTATATATATTATGTAGACCAAGGAATGCTTTCGACGTTCACTTTGGCTTATTCAATAACACAGGAAAATTCCCTAAACACCATTAATCAAATCACAGTTTATTAAGCACAATAGTATATTGAAACACGCCCTGAACGCCCTACAACTTAATATCTCTTTCTTAATTAATGTGGATTACTACCACTGCACTTAATTAAAAAAAACAACACTTTACCTTAAAAACACAAGCCAAGCCGGATGGGATGTCTGCTTTAGGTCTTGACTCGAGATGTTACCGGCCACACTACCCAAAACTGCTCTCACTAACTGTAAAGCTGACCTAGGCCAATTGCCAAACTAATTTTCAAAGACAATTAACAAAGCTAAATATATTCACTAGGCAACTAAGATTAACTGGATCTTTATTCTCAAATGATGGTAATTTACATTGGTACTTGAGCAAGGTTGATTATAAAATAAAATATCTGAATAATACTTGAAATTCTCCATATTACTGAATTAACAAACAAAGTGGCCAGTAGCACTTCTTACAACCATGTGACCGTTCTTGACCATAGGATGAGTCAGCCTTAGCAAGATCAACTAGTTCCCTAGTACACCTAGGTCATAACAGTATTTGTGTTCGTCTGGTACCATACTACTTGTGGAAAGGAGGAAATGTAGATGTTTATCTCTCAGGATGTTTGGTAATATGTTTATTGTTTGTGATGTGTTTATATGTATGTATTAACACGATGTACTGAACGGGGTGAGAATAGCTTGAGCTACATCACCCCTTTGTGTGTATTTTACCTCAATAAACTTATTTCAATTTCAATTTCAACTAGTTCCCAACCTAGATGACCTCTATGTCCCTTTGTCAACTATAGGGACGGATTCTTTACTCAAACATGATGTTAATTTTAATTAACATTGGTGCGTAACCAATGTTAATTTAGGAACTGTTGAGCTACCAATGAACCAGGTAGCTCAACAGTACTACTGCTATATAGTACACAAGAGGCACACACACCCCTCGCGTAACCAAGGAAGTTATTAACTGCAATTACATTTAATACACGAATTCTCTAAATTTAGTGAATTAACAACCATGGAAGGCGGTGGCCATCTTGTTTAAAACCCTACACCACTAATCCCTTGACCCTTTGGAATGACTCTTCCCAACTTCCCAGGTAAAACACTACCCCTCTGACTGTAGAACAAGATTACCCATGTATAAATACAATACAAGATATATAATAGTCTACATCAATTCTTAAAACAGCTAGACTGTTACACAAAACGTCTATTCAACTTTCACACAAATATCGACATTTGCTGACGAGTTTTTTCGTTTCGTACTTGCGCGGATGGTCACCGAAGAAGGCAATGTCCCGCATCATTCCTCAAGGCTCCGCGAGCTCAAAGATAACCCATTTCGCAGTTGGAGAACTCTGACGACGAGCAGCAGGTGGAGGAAGCGGAGGATGAACTGGAGGAGGAAGAGGACGAGGAGGAGGAAGAGGACATCTACCAGCTGGACCTGCAGTCCGCCGAGCTCTCTTCTGACTACTGGCAGATACAGAAGATGGTAAAGGTGAGTGTGGAGGGGGGGGGGATTGTGATGGAAGGTGAGAGAGGTGGAGTGTAGTTGGAGGTTGTGATGGAGGGTAAGAGAGGTGGAGAAGTTGTGCTGGAAGTTGACTTTGAGGAATAAGGGTGTGAGCTCTCCTGGAAGGTGAGTGGGCTGAGGTTCTCTTGAAACCTGAATGGTTTAGAGAGGGAGAGGTTCTCCTGGAAGGTGAGTGAGGTGAAGAGGAGGATGAGGGTGTGGTGCAAGCCGACTGTGAGAGGCAGAAATATATACAATGGAGAAGGTGAGTAATAAGCTGAAAACAGAGAATATTTCCTTAATTTAATAAGGAATCTGCTCACATATACAAACAATACAGTTCATAACAAGTATTAGTGAGACAAATGTGCATCAATGACCCTACTCAAATCGCCTTTTAATTGATTAATAAAATTGGATCTAAATTATATAAACCACTGCTAATGTTCAAATTGCATGATTCTGTAATCTGTATTAAAGCAGATTGTATTATGTTCCTATTGAAAGGTGTTTTACAGTTCGTTATTAAAGAAGCCATCTACCAATCAATTTGGTGAGAATTTTCTGACAAATGAACAAACAAAGCATTAGACAATTGGCCATGTCTTACAGAGTATTTATGTTGCGAAATTCTACTTTTCAAATCTAAAGATGTTTGCCCAACATAGAACCTATTACAGTCTTTACAAGGTATTTTGTAAATGACAAAATTATCCCTATGAGGGCTGTTTCTAGCTAATAGTTTACCAACAGTATTTTCGTAATTTACCTCACACACACACATATATATATATATGTGTGTGTGTGTGAGGTAAATTACGAAAATACTGTTGGTAAACTATTAGCTAGAAACAATATATATATATATATATATATATATATATATATAATATATATATATATTATATATATATATATATGTATAGTATATATATATAATAATATAATTATATATATATATATATATATGTATATATATGTCTATATAACTGAAAAACTCCACCCCAGAAGTGACTCGAACCCATACTCCCAGGAGCAAAGCAACTGGTAACTACAGGGCGCCTTAATCCGCTTGACCATCACGACCGGACATAAGGAAGTGATAGCCTGAGCTATATGAACCACTTCCCCGCCGGCACCTGGATGGTTATCTTGGGCATAGCATTTTATCAAATCACCTCATTTTTTGGGGCAACACGTGAGGAACACAAATGCAAACAAGCCTGAATGGTCCCAGGACTAGATACAACTGAAAACTCACACCCCAGAGTGACTCGAACCCATACTCCCAGGAGCAAAGCAACTGGTAACTACAGGGCGCCTTAATCCGCTTGACCATCACGACCGGACATAAGGAAGTGATAGCTGAGCTATATGAACCACTTCCCCGCCGGCACCTGGATGGTTATCTTGGGCATAGCATTTTATCAAATCACCTCATTTTTTGGGGCAACACGTGAGGAACACAAATGCAAACAAGCCTGAATGGTCCCCAGGACTAGATACAACTGAAAACTCACACCCCAGAAGTGACTCGAACCCATACTCCCAGGAGCAAAGCAACTGGTACTACAGGGCGCCTTAATCCGTGACCATCACGACCGGACATAAGGAAGTGATAGCCTGAGCTATATGAACCACTTCCCGCCGGCACCTGGATGGTTATCTTGTTGCTATCACCTTATTATCTTGTTGAAGTGTAGGCTATCACTTCCTTATGTCCGGTCGTGATGGTCAAGCGGATTAGGCGCCCTGTAGTTACCAGTTGCTTTGCTCCTGGGAGTATGGGTTCGAGTCACTTCTGGGGTGTGAGTTTTCAGTTGTATCTAGTCCGGGGACCATTCAGGCTTGTTTGCATTGTTTCCTCACGTTGCCCCAAAAATGAGGTGATTTGATAAAATGCTATGCCCAAGATAACCATCCAGGTGCCGGCGGGGAAGTGGTTCATATAGCCTCAGGCTATCACTTCCTTATGTCCGGTCGTGATGGTCAAGCGGATTAAGGCGCCCTGTAGTTACCAGTTGCTTTGCTCCTGGGAGTATGGGTTCGAGTCACTTCTGGGTGTGAGTTTTCAGTTGTATCTAGTCCTGGGGACCATTCAGGCTTGTTTGCATATGTATATATATATATATATATATATATATATATATATATATACAGGCGAAGAGTCACAATAACGTGGCTGAAGTATGTTGACCAGACCACACACTAGAAGTTGAAGGGACGACGACGTTTCGGTCCGTCCTGGACCATTCTCAAGTCGCTTGTGTCAAGACAGCGACTTGAGAAGGTCAATATATATATATTATATATATATATATATATAATATATATATATATACCTATACTTGCATGAACCACAAGTGAAGATTAACAATCTTTGGACAACACCCACCAGTGGGACTCGAACCCAGAAAGTACAACCACCTTCCAGTAGCTGCCATAACTAGTACGCTTAACCACTACACCACATCAGACCCTTAAAGAAGCAGAGTTCGAGGTATTTACCTCAAATATCTCCACTTCCAAGAGCACTAGATGAGTGAGGGGTTACTATATGCGTTTTTCATCAAGCCACTGTTATATGGGAGAACTCGTGTCCAGCTGTAAGCCTATACTTGCATGAACCACAAGTGAAGATTAACAATCTTTGGACAACACCCACCAGTGGGACTCGAACCAGAAAGCACAACTACTTTCCAGTAGCTGCCATAACTAGTACGCCTTAACCCACTACACCAGATCAGATGCTCTTGAACATGCTCCAAGAGCATGTGATGAACACCATAGTGTTTTTGGCTAATTCGCCTCATCAGAGCAAAGTAGAATGAAGATAAGAAAACATTGCTGATCAGACCTTTATATCCGCCTGGCAGATCACCTGACCACCAAGAATAAGTGAAGGAAAGGAATTATAAGAAAGAAGGTAACTGCAGAAGGCCTATTGGCCCATACGAGGCAGCTCCTATTAATATCTCCAAGTGCCATACGTGTTAAATGATGCTATACTGTTTTGACATGCTATATTGAGGCTTAAATAAGGATCCAACTTGTACATACCGGGGCTCACATTAAGGCTGTTGATACAATGTTTGATCAGAGCAGACTCGATCACGTTTCGTTCAACAAAATCCTTACTTTTAGCAATACATTTTGCCCCTGTGAAGTTGATAGAATGATTACATAAACGGAATGTAAATACAATGCACTGGATTGCTGGGCTGTACGAATAGCATATGAATGCTGTTTTAAACGCGAGGAAAGAGATTTACCTGTCTGCCCAATGTAAACACATGCACACTCATTACAAGGGATGGAATACACACAACCTCCTACAGACGAGGGCGAGTTCTTAATTAACATGGACTTAACTGTATTATCATTTTTGAACACTAGATTAATATTAAGGTTCTTCAGGGCTGGGGCAAGATTTACTAGACCATCAGAATATGATAATACCAACGAATTTTTCAGTTCTGGTTTAGACTTAGTAGTCTGTTTGTAGAAAGTCCTTTTAGCTTGACCAAACGCAAGATCCAAGATCGATTTTGGTTATTTAACTTCTTCCCAATTTCAAATATATTTGCTATTTCTTCATCGAAAAATTCCGGACTGCAAATTCTCAGTGCTCTGAGAAACATACCAGAAAAAAACTGAGGGTCTAGTAAATCTTGCCCCAGAAAGAACGTGAGTAATCCCTCACTATGCTCTAGCTGCCCTTGGGAGGTGGTGATCTTTGGAGGTGAAATACTCCGATTGATTGATTGATAAAGATTAAGCCACCCAAGAGGTGACACGGGCATGAATAGCCCGTGAGTGGTACATTTTTTTCTGTAATTTTTTTCATTATTCTGAGGTTGCCTTTAATCATCAAGCTGTTATCGCGGGGGAGGATACTGCTTCACAGTCTTTATGAGGGTGTCCAGCTGCTGGACACCTTTGTTGACCAGGAGTCAACATGATGTGTTGACCAGGAGTCAACATGCTGTGTTGATGGCTTCAGGGTGGCCACTGCAAGATTCAGGAACTCTTAAAGCTCTTCTAAGTTGTTGGTTGCTTCACATTCCAGGAGATAGTGAAGTAATGGCTTTTCTGTGACAGTTTGGCAGAAGATGCACTCTCTCTGTCGGGGTTCACCAATCTCCCAGTTGCATCTGTAACCTAGACGTAGTCTATATAACCTAACTGCTATTTCCCTGTGGATTCCATTCGGGATATTTAACCTTTCTAATTAGGTTGCCTGAAGATACCATGTTGCAGAGGGCGAACCTTCAAAATACTCCGAAATTACCATCTCTTTTAAGGGTCTGAGCTGTGGTGCAGTGGGTTAAAGGCGTACCAGCTATGACAGTTGCTGTAAGGCTTCTGTGCTGGCTAGGGTTCGAATCTCCTGGTGGGAAAGTGTTCTAAGGTTGTATAATCTCTATTGCGTGTTAGGCAAGTTGTGCATTAAGCATAGACACAGAGTTCTCCCATATTAACAGGAAATTGATGAAAGAACGTGAGTAGCCCCTCACTATGCTCTAGCTGCCCTTTAAGCTGCCCACTTAAATCTAGCCCTTTTTTCAACAATTCATACAAGGGTGCTAATTTTGTTGAAAAGTTCTTCACGAACTTACAAAAACATGTAACCATCCCAACAATCGATAACGTATTCGATGTATTCGATAACGTATTCGTTATCAATTGAATACGTTATCGTATACATCGAATACGTTATCGACAGACAGACAGTCTGTCTGTCTGTCTGTCTGCCTCTCTCTGTGTTTTTCTTTTTATCTACTTCAAGTGTAATTTTGTATTATCTAAATCTATGGTTAACTGTAAATATTAATGCCGTGAGAGAGAACTCACCTCTCTTTCACTACAAGAGACTGGTTGACTGTTTGAGTCGCTCACCGCCTGAGTGGCTGACTGACTAACTGACTGACTGACTATTGTCATGTAATGGAGTGCCTAGTAAATAAATGTGAAAGAAAAGGACTACGCCAGCGAACAGAGAAACTGTCCGGTTTGAGTGGATAGGACAGACAGAAAGAGGGGATTAAACAATGACATTGACTGACAGGTAACATGTGGGAAGGGAGTAAGGCAGAGGGAGGGTAGGAGCAGGGAGAGGATGTGGTCACACAGAGTGTGCCCACCAGCCCAGTTGTGTCACGACTCTCCACTTGAGAGGACGTTTGCCTGTGAGAGTGAAGGGAAACAAACAATCAACTGTAAATCCTTGTGGCCACGTCGGAGGGGAAGAGCAANTGGGTTTCTGGGGCAAGCAGTGAATCCCTGAAGCTAACTAACCAAAGAACAAAAGTGGGACCCACCAGGAGAAAAAAAGAGGCAGTCACTAGGAGGAGGAAAGGAGGCAAGCACTAGAACAAGAAGGAAACCTAAACCTGGAGAGATAGCCCAAAGCAACACATGACTTACTGTACTGGGACCAGGAACATCAACTAAATACCGTATCACCAGAACCGTGTTAGAATGGCAAAACCTCCAAGCCCAAATATCAGCCTAGGGCATGTTGGATAAGGCTGCAACCAAAGCAGAGTATTTGTGAATATCTTGGGCCCAAGGGTGGACTGCAGGCTTGATAGATTTAATGACAATAGGGTTGACCCGAGAAATCAAGCTGTGGAACAAGACCAAGGACACAATATCAACCAACAAGGAGTCCACCTAAGTAGAATCGGTGGCCTGCAAGTACGGATGAAGAGCTGCTACCGGACACAACAAATGACGTGCCCCCTAGCCTAACCAACCAAGCATCCCTCCAGGAGCCAGCTAACTCGTTCTTCGCTAGAAAAAAAAAGGCGGGAAACAAACCACACACCAGGCCCAAAGAAGAAAGCCCCACCTCTGAAGAAGATGGGGAACAGAACCAACTGTGACTTCCTGCAGTTCACCAAGAGGTTCAACCTTCCTGCAGTTCAACCTGGTGCGCTGGAAAAGAAACATATTCCAAGTCAGCTGACATGCAGAGTGACTGGGGGCCACACCAGCCAGTTGTTAAGGTAGGCCAACACACTTACTCTTAAGAGATGCAGCTGGGCCTCAAAGACCAGCATCAACCTGGTAAACACATAGTGACCAGATTCAAATCGAACGGGAGAAACCCTGAAGCAGTAAGCCTGATGCCCCACAATGAAACCTAGCCAGTCTAGGACTAAAGTGATATTAGGATACTGATTAAGAGGACGCCTGAGTAAGGTGGGGGGGGGAGATCAAGTCACTGGGAGCTCAAAGATTGGGTGTGAGCACATGACGACAGGTGTGTAGCTGAACCTGGAGTTCCCTACCTTGGTGACGTAATATCTCTTTACCAGAATTAAATACGAGTCTGAGTGATTCCTTATGGTGGTTACTGGCATAGTTGTGATGTCATTGAAGGTAGCAGCACTCGTGGTGTCTGCTAGTAGTTCTTTTATCACCTCACAATGTGATGAAACTAAGTGCCAGGTGTTCTAAACTCCAGGACCAAACTCTGGTGTGCAATAAACCTCATAACCTAGTAAGACCACCCTGAAAATACATACAGGTGAAGCAAAATGAACTAGTACATTTGATTAAAAAAGATAAAAGATGGAAACAAGGGAAATGGTAGTTCCCCAATGTCAACAAACCATATGCTGGTATTCAAACCCCCTTACCAAGGGTTCAACTTTTCTGCCTGCCTGATTTACTTGTCGAGCCACACCACCTTCGATACACACAGAAAAACACTAGTGCTGAATAGTAAATACTGGTAATTATCAAAAGAAGGCACCAAACCGGGAAGGTTATGTAGCACCATCAAATGTGCGGAATAATCAGAGGGTGCTAAATATCACCAAGGATGCCAATACGGGAACAGAAAAGCATAAGGCGAACGATATCAAAAATATCCGATTTACCAAGAATTCTATCGAGGGACAAGTGACCGCGAGGGACGGTCGGAAAAAAGACACACACTCGTCCTGGAAGTCAGGACATCCAACAAGGATATGCACGACTGTAAGAGGGACAATGCAATTTGGACAATATGGAGCAGGGCGGCGCTCCATTAAGTGACCCTGAGTTAAGCGAGTATGGCCAATACACAACCTTGCCAGAGTTGTTTCCCACCGCTGGTTACGGCGGTAGGAGGAAGGCCATGGGAACACACTACTCTTAAGAGTACACAGTTTGTTACTAGTAACATAAGACCAACTACCCTGCCAATGGGCAAGGATGGAGAAATGAATAACTGGGTAAAAGTCGGAATAAGAAATACCTTTACGGGAGATAGGACAAGTGTGGATAGCTTCCTTAGCGGCAGCATCCGCACTCTCATTTAAAGACATCAACATGGCTGGGAACCCAGCAAAACTCTACCAACTTAAATTTACTGGAGATAAGAAACAGCCAATGTTGAATCTCAATGACCACCGGGTGGATCGGATTAAAGGACCCTGAAGCCATGAGGGCACTACGTGAGTCAACTACTACCACAAAGGAGGATTGAACACGAGAAAACAGGAGACGAAGAGCATAGAGAATAGCATAAAGTTCTGCTGTGAAGGTACTAGCCTCTGGAGGAAGGCGACACATAAAAGTGCGGTCATGAAAAACAACAGAGTAGCCCACACCGTCAGCAGACTTAGACCCATCGGTGAAGATGGAAACGGAATGGAAGTGTGAAGAAAAGTGCTCAAGGAAAAGGCGTTTCAGTACTGTAGGAGGGGTAAAAGCTTTAGTGATGCGGGTCAGGGAAGTACAAAATTTGGGAAGGGGGACCCTCCACGCGGGCAAGGACGGAACAATACGAGGAGAAACATTGGAAATATGAACCAAAAGAGAATCTTGTAAGCGACACAAATGAACAGAAAGAGGAAGGTGGTGAAGAGGAACAGGAACTAGAGGAGGGGTAAAAGTCAAAATACGACACAGGCGAGAGTAAAGATGTTGTAACGACCGTGCAAGATAGCAAAGACAGTAGCGATCATGGTGGTCCTGGAGAGATAGGAAGCTAGTGTCAGCATACAAGCTGAGGGTAGGAGTTGAACGAAAGGCACCGGAGCTGAGGCGCAATCCAATATGGTGCAAAGCATCAAGATGACGAAAAGTAGAAGGAGAAGCAGAAGAGTATGAAGGGCAACCATAATCAAGTTTAGACAGGACGAGAGAGGAGTGCAAATAGAGAAGCATGCGCCTATCCACTCCTTAAGAAGTATGGGACAAAATCTTAAGTAGGTTAAGGGCCTTAGCGCATTCAACTTGGAGGTAAGAGATATGGGTCGACCAAGACAAACGAGTGTCAAACATTAAGCCCAAAAGCTTCGCAGAATCTTAGTACACAAGGGGATGGCCATAAAGTAACAAAGAAGAACGAAGGACGACATGCTTTTGAGTAAAGTTCATAGCATAAGTCATAGTTGCAGAGAACTTGAAGCCATGATTGGTGGCCCAAGACGACACAACATTAATCGCAAGTTGAAGCCACCATTGAAGGATAGGCGAATCATCACCTCGACAGCAAAGAGTAGGATCGTCGACATAAAGAACGGAGAAGATGCCAGAAGGGAGGAAAGAAGACCATTGAGAGCAACCAGAAAAAGAGTAGTGCTCAGAACACTACTTTGGGGTACACCTTCATATTGCCGAAAAGAGGCAGAGAGAGTGGTACCAAGCCTGACTCGAAAGGAACAACGAGAGAGGACGCTTTGGAGGAAGAGAGGGAGATTACCACGAAGGCCAAAGGAACGAAGTTGGGACAGAATATGGTATCTCCAGGTTGTCATAAGCCTTTTCCAGGTCAAAAAGGGCAGAAACAACAGAGGTCTTCGCAGCAATAGCAGTACGAATATAGACCTCCAAGTTCACCCAGGACATCAGTTGTGCTGCGGCACTTGCAAAAACCAAACTGAGAAGGAGAGAGGTGGTGATGGTGTTCCAAGAACCACATCAGACAAACATTTACCATAAGCTTAAAGAGTTTGCAGACACAACTCGTGAGGGCAATAGGGCGAAAGTCCTTAGGGGATGTCCTGAAAGACCCCGGTTTCCAAATTGGAAGTACAACGGCATCAAGCCAGTTCTCAGGGACTGACAACGACTCCCAAACCTGGTTATACAGACTCAGTAAATACCGAGATGTGCAAGGAGGGAGATGGTGAAGCCTCTCATAATGAATGTCATCCGAGCCCGATGCTGTAGAACTGCAGAGGGCCAGGGCAGACTTAAGTTCAGAGAGAGAAGGGATCGTTATAGGGAAGGCGGAGATGAGGGCGGAAATCTATGGGATGAGATTCAAGAACAGGCTTACGAAGAAGGAAGGATTGAGGAAGATGAGAACCAGAGCTAACAGAAGAAAAGTGGTAACCCAGTTCGGTCGCGACCTGCACTGGGTCCGCCACAAGAATACCACAGAGGTGAAGATCCGGCGAGATACTATCTGGAACGAACTTACCCGCAATCTTGCGGATCTTCTTCCAGATCTGCGGTAGAGGAGTATCGAACGTAATAGTGGAAACCTAAGATTTCCAACTCTTCCGCTTAGCTGTACGGATGGTCCTACGGGCCATCGCACTTGCTTTCCAAAACAAAATAAAAGGATCAGCCGTCTGTCGGCGTCGGTGTTTCTTCCAGGCTACACGATTACAGCGAACAGCCCGAGCACAGTTCGCATTCCATCAGGAACGCACTTCTGCGTGCCCCGGGAGGTAGAGTGAGGAATAGAGCAGAGGGCAGCATCGAAGATGGTGTCATGAAAATGGAGGAGGGCACGAGGAAGAGGCAGAGAGGAGAGGTCAGTAAAAGTAGCACGGAGGGTGAATAGGTTCCAGTCAGCTTTAGCAAACTGCCACCTATGGAAGGAGAGGGGAGGGTGAAAAGAGGAAAAGGAAATAAGGATGGAGAAATGGTCACTGTTATGGCGGTCATCAAGAACCCGCCACGTGAGATCTAAGTAAAGGGACGACGAGCAGAGAGAAAGATCAAGACAGGAAAGGGTGCAAGTTCGAGAGTTTACATAGGTGGGCTCACCAGAATTCAGAAGAGACAGGGAAGAAGAAAGGACGAACGTTCGAGAAGGCAGCCTCGGGTGTTTCTCAGAACATCACCCCAGAGAGTATGTCGACAGTTGAAATCACCAAACAGGAGCATTGGCTCTGGCAAGGAGTCAAGGAGGTGCTTAAGATCAGGAAGGGAAAGCGGGACATTTGGGGGGAAATAAATGGAACAGACTGTATACCATTTACTCACATAAACACGAGCAGCAGAACAATGGATAGGCGATGGAAACAGTAGGGGAACGAAGGGAATATCAGTACGAATCAAGAGAGCAGTAGAGTTATGGGTCTTGCTGGGGACCAGCAACCACAAAAGTGACCAGGACGAACACCAAGCATCGGGTCCTGGAGACAAACACAAAGAGGTGAAAACTGTGTAATCAGAAGTTGGAGTTCATGGAAGTTGGCATAAAATCCATGAATATTCCATTGAAGAATAGACATTATCAAAAAGAGAAAGGACAGCAACAGAGAACAATGAAGAAACAAAGGTAAAGAAGAACACAGTATATTAACCCTTTAACTGTGCAACACATCATAGGATGTGTTCAGTGACTTGCAGTAACTTGCGCTCCACATCATATGATGTATTGTACTACGCAAGATTTAAACAGCTAGCGGATACACGGGGTTCACCACACCTTCATCAGGGCTCTTGTAAACAGACGCCATTTAAAAAAAAATTGTGGGCCAAATTTCCGGGTGTGAGGGGCCTCAGTATTGAGTGAGCTACCAAGCCTGACGCACGCAGCATGAGTTCACAGCACTGCTGTTCAGCTTGTGACCACAGCATCACCTAAAAATGCCATAATATACATTTGCATGCTATTATTTAGCGATGCTATTACAGTACAACCTCTATTCAACGTACCCCGATTCAACGAATCTCCGGCTAATTCGCACACTTTTCAGGCCTGATTTACTCACCCGGTTCGACGAACAATGGTTCGCCGAAGCGGGGGATGTTCGGATTTGTTTACGATGTCCAGACAGTTCACAGACTGGTGGAAAACTTTCCCATTCTATCACAGATTACAATTAATAATTCCCTCATATGACAAGTTCGATCACATAAGCGGATCGCACAAGTGGACCGCACAAGTGGTCCACAAGCTTACGATGTTGGGACAGAGTTCACAGAGTGGTGGAAAACTTTCTCATTCTATCACAGATTACAATTAATAGTTCCCCCATATGACAAGTTCGATCACACAAGTGGACCGCACAAGTGGACCATACAAGTGAGCACACAAGCTTTCGATGTTGGGACAGATTTCACAGTTGTGGAAAACTGTCTCATTCTATCACAGTTTACAATTAATAATTCCTTCATAAGACAAGTTGCATCACACAATTAAGTGGACCACACAACAAGTGAACCATATGAACCAGATACCAGCCAGAGTGGTCCACACAAATGAACGACTGAGTTTCCATAATTTTCGTTCACTGATTTGTGGCAGACGTATCTTTGTAAATTAATTTAAAGGCTGAAGCATGATTAGCAGCTACATGTCGTAAAATTTCCTTATAGACATTTTCTGTGATGAAACAAGGTGAGTGAGGGTGGACAGATAAGGGAATACTGTACTGTAAACCTCACTTGGTTTTCAAACGTCTGTGTCGTTATAGTTCAGTGACCCATGACTTTGAAAGTTTCAGATTAATAAATCATTTCTAAAACCAGTGCTGAAAAGCTTTTTATTATCCTAATTAAACTAAACTAAATAAAACCGCTGGTGAAAGAATAATCGTGGAATTTACCATTTTTTGACCACAGCTTTATTAATATACAACAAGATGTCTCAAGGGCTTGCTAATCGTGCTGTATCTACAAAGAAGAAGAGAAGTTTTTTATCCATTGAGCAGAAATTGGATATGATAGAGAAACATGAACGTGGCTACTCTGTTACTAGGCTGGCAGCAGAATTAATGTCGGGAAAAGTACGGTGTGTGATATCAAGAGACAGAAAGATGATATTAGGAAGTTCCTTGCTTCGAGTGATAGTGGTGCATTAAATAAAAGGAAAAACAATAAAAGGTTCTGCAAATACGAATTTGGACAAAGCTGTGCATAAATGGTTTAACCAGGAGCGCTCTGTGGGGATGCCACTTGGCGGCGACACCATTAAGACAACAGCCGATAAATTTGCACAAAAGATGAACATTCCTGATTTTCGAGCAAGTGAAGGATGGTTGCAAAGATTTAAGAATAGACATAATATTAAGAACAGGAAAGTTTGTGGAGAATCATTAAGTGCAGATACGGATTCTGTCGAGCCATTTAAGCGTAAATTAAATGATTACATAATAACAAATGATCTAAGGCGTTTTCAGGTATACAATGCCGATGAAACAGGCTTTAATTGGAAATGCTTGCAGAACAACACTTTGGCATCTAGGCAGATGAGAGTGTTCCTGGCCGTAAGGTAAACAAAGAAAAAGTTTCTGCCATGCTGTGTGCAAATGCAGACGGAAGTCACAGAACAAAGTCCGCCATTGTGGGGAAGTCAAAAAACCCACATGCTTTGAAAAATTTAATGAACAAGCTACCTGTGGTCTACTGCAGCTCTAAAACAGCTTGGTTTACTGGAGATATTTTTGTAGTGGTTCAAAAATCATTTTTGCAAAGAAATAAGAGATTTTCAGATAAAGAAGTGTGGAGTGAGACGGAATGATGTCAAGGCATTACTCTTGGTTGACAATGGCCCAGCTCATGTAGGGCTCGACACATTAGCGTCACATGATGGACGCATCAAATGTATGGCCTTGCCTTCCAATACCACCTCTCTGATCCAGCCAATGGATATGGGTGTTATATGCAATGAAAAGGCTCTACAAACGAGCAATGAATAAAGAAATCATGATGGTGTTCGAGTCAGATGAAGACAAAAGACAAGGAACGATTCGCGAGGTCAAGCAACACTGGAACGTTACAAAAAATACTCAATTAAGGAAGCCATTTACAACTGGGCTCAAGTTGGGATGAAGTTAAAGAGTCAACATTAAGAAATTGTTGGAAAAAAATCCTGTTGCTTGATCATGCTGATGAAGTGACTGAGGAAGAAATGGATTTTGAAGGATTTTCAAATGATATTTATCAAGAACTGCGTGCTGCTGGTGAGGTGGAGTTGACGCTGAACGATGTGGAGGAGTGGTAGATATTGATGCAGTCGATCCACCCACTGGTCATTTAACAGATGATGAGATTATACAAAATGTATACAACTGGCACTGTGACGACGACGGAGAGGAAGATGAGGATGAGAATGATAGCAGTTTACAATCTGCTACGTGTGCTGACGCATTGTTCTATGTTGAAAAACTCCTTGATATTGTTTCACAAACTGACAATCCAGAGCTACCAGGCTTTATCAACACCTAAGGATGATGAAAGATATTTGTCTCAAGGACATGACAAAAAGAAGGAAACAAACGAAAATGAGTCAATATTTTTCACGAACTAGCAGAAAATCAACAGCACAGCGTACCCAGCACCAGCACAGCCGTACCCAGCACCAGCACAGCCGTACCAGCACCAGCACAGCCGTACCCAGCACCGCACAGCCGTACCCAGCACCAGCACAGCCGTACCCAGCACCAGCACAGCCGTACCCAGCACCAGCACAGCCGTACCCAGCACCAGCACAGCCGTACCCAGCACCAGCACAGCGTACCCAGCACCAGCACAGCCGTACCCAGCACCAGCACAGCCGTACCCAGCACCAGCACAGCCGTACCCAGCACCAGCACAGCCGTACCCAGCACCAGCACAGCCGTACCCAGCACCAGCACAGCCGTACCAGCACCAGCACAGCCGTACCCAGCACCCAGCACAGCCGTACCCGCACCAGCACAGCCGTACCAGCACCAGCACAGCCGTACCCAGCACCAGCACAGCCGTACCCTAGCACCAGCAAAGCCGTACCCAGCACCAGCAAAGCCGTACCCAGCACCAGCACAGACGTACCCGCACCAGCACAAAACAGGCTGAAGCCAACACAGCAGCAGCGAACACCAGCATAGCTGATGCAAACATCTAAAACATTGTGTGTGAAGTGAACAATTAGACCTAGTGTTAAATTTAAGTGTGTACATAGTGTTACAATTATAAATTGCAGTAATTCAGTGTACAATAGTTTCATGAACTGTATTGTAGTACTCAACATACAGCAAAACTACTTTTAATAATACAGTGCTAACGGCATAATGCATGCAGTACGTATTTACTGTAAAGCATTCACAACTTCACAAAACTTCAAGATGGACATAACTCCAACAATAAGTAAATACATGGAATTACAGTATTTTAGAAGAGTAGTAAAATATAGGTACAGTATGTAATATGTAATGCATTTTTATTGTGAACAAGAAAAAAAAAAGACACTGACACAAACGCCTCCTGAAGGTCACCTCTTGCAACGAATACAACGCTCAAAGAACTGG
>WNGS01004511.1:11163564-11198355 GCA_020271785.1 Procambarus virginalis
CATATTAGTAATTCAATTATTATGTTCATAAAACAATAAACAAATAGTGTTGCTGGCTATTACACTCTATACACAGGTTATATATAAGTATCTGCATATTTTGGTTACCATAACGAACCACTAAGTTGGTATTGAGAGTCGAAAAGCAACGAGGAGTTACCGCCACACAAGCCACCAGCCACTCGCTGCCACTCCCTCAACACACGCACTAAACTTTCTCCCCCAACAATACCATTTGTGGTGTTATTACACTATATACAGACGTTATATATAAGTATGTATATATTGTTCACCACAACTGTACAGCTAAGCTGATATAGTTAGTTCAGGCACTAAGAGTCGTCGGTATACACAGCTGGCGGCTGGCGGCTCCCTCACTCATTCAAGGTCACACACACACTAAACTTTCTCCCCCAACAATACTGTTTGCTGCTATTACACTCTATACACAGGTTATATATAAGTATTTGCATATTTTGGTCACCATAACGAACCACTAAGTTGGTATTGAGAGTCGAAAAGCAACGAGGAGTTACCGCCACACGCCAGCCAGCCACTCGCTGCCACTCCCTCAACACACGCACTAAACTTTCTCCCCCAACAATACCATTTGTGGTGTTATTACACTATATACAGACGTTATATATAAGTATGTATATTTTTGTTCACCACAACTGTACAGCTAAGCTGATATAGTTAGTTCAGGCACTAAGAGTCGTCGGTATACACAGCTGGCGGCTGGCGGCTCCCTCACTCATTCAAGGTCACACACACACTAAACTTTCTCCCCCAACAATACTGTTTGCTGCTATTACACTCTATACACAGGTTATATATAAGTATTTGCATATTTTGGTCACCATTACGAACCACTAAGTTGGTATTGAGAGTCGAAGACCAACGAAGAGTTACCGCCACACACCAGCCAGCCACTCGCTGCCACTCCCTCAACACACGCACTAAACTTTCTCCCCCAACAATACCATTTGTGGTGTTATTACACTATATACAGACGTTATATATAAGTATGTATATATTTTGTTCACCACAACTGTACAGCTAAGCTGATATAGTTAGTTCAGGCACTAAGAGTCGTCGGTATACACAGCTGGCGGCTGGCGGCTCCCTCACTCATTCAAGGTCACACGCACTAAACTTTCTCCCCCAACAATACTGTTTTCAGTGTTATTACCCTATATACACATATTATATATAAATATCTACATGTTTTATGCACTGTAACTGTACACCTAAGCTTGTAGTGCGCCCAAAGAGCATAGTGGCCACCCTCTAAACAGCTTGACAAATCGTGCAGACGACGTCACCTCCGTCACTTAAATGGCTCCTCCCAGCATAATCCTTTTGCTGTTATTACACTAATACACACATTATATATAAGTATCTACATTTGTGTTCACCATAGAGAACCACTGAGCTGGTATGGTGAATGTAAACAATAACAGGTGGCCACACAGTCAGTAAACGATGCTGTCTCCCTCAGTCTCTCAGCATTACTCCTCCCACAGCGCTAATTATTACAACAATCCTGCTATTATCACAACCCTGGTTATTTATATCACAGTCACGGATCATCTGTAATATTGTCATCACTAAATAATAACAGTTATATATTTATTTCGACATTTTTCGGTGATGCTGTGGTCACAAGCTGAACAGCAATGCTGATCGCTCATGCTGCGTGCGCCAGCCTTGGTTGCTCCAACAGTACTGTGCCTCTCACACCTGAGAATATTGCCCACGATTTTTTTTTTAAATTGCGTCTGTTTACAAGAGCCCTGAGGAAGCTACTGTGAACCCCGTGTAGCCGCGGGCCATTTGAATCGGGAATGGCACCCTATGGCGTATATATACGCCATGCGCACCGTCGGACATGTTACTCAGGGCGTATATATACGCCATGCGCAGTTTAAGGGTTAAGGGGGTCTTCCCTGCTTCCACTTTTGTAGACTGGAACTATGTTAGCCTTTTTCCACACATCAGCTACAACTCCTGTACACAGGGATGCCTGAAAAATCAGTTGAAGTGGAATGCTGAGCTCAGGTGCACATTCTCTCAGAACTCATGGTGAAACTCCATCTGGACCAACTGCTTTGTTCTTAATTAGCTCCTTGAGCATTTTTTCCACTTCATCTCTAGACACCTCTATGTGCTCTATGTTGTTCAATGGAATTTTTATTGTGTCTGGTTCCCTAAAGATTTCATTTTGTACAAACACACTTTGGAACTTTTCGTTTAGTGTTTCACATATTTCCTTTTCATTTTCCATGAATCTATTTCCCATTTTCAACCTCTGAATATTATCCTTTACTTGTAATTTGTTCTTGATGAATTTATAGAATATACCTGGTTCTGTTATACATTTGTCTGCAATCCCTTTTTCAAAATTTCTTTCTGCTTCTCTCCTCACTGTCGTGTAGTTGTTTCTCTCATCCTTGTATCGCCGGTGTGTTTAGGGGTTTGGCCTCTTCCTGTATTGATTCCATTTTTGTGTCTTTTGGTCTCTGGCCCTCTCACAATTTCTATTGAACCAATCCTGTTTCCTAGTTCTGCATTTTTGTTTTGGTATAAATTTTTTTGTGCCTTTATCATATATTTCACAAAACTTGACATACATCTCATTCACTTCCTTGCCTAGCATCAAGTCTGTCCAATTATACTCACTAAAAAAAATTTCTAAGGTCGCCATAATGTCCTCTACTCAAGTCAGGTTTTTCAACTGCTTCAACCTCCTTATTTTCTTCCAGATTATAACGCGTTGCATACTTTATTCCCAAAAAGACATGGTCACTTTTACCCAAGGGGAGGAAGGTACTGAATGTTAAATATCTCTTCCTCCTTCCTGGTAAATATCAAATCTAGCATGGAGGGAACGTCCCCTTCCCTCATCCTCGTAGCTTGTTTAACATGTTGATACAAGAATGTTTCCAGGATGAGGTCTACAAATCTACAGGTCCAAAAATCTTCTGTTTTAGTTTCATATGCTTCCCAGTCTATGGATTTCAAGTTGAAGTCACTGACTATCAACAGTCGTGATCTATCGTTATCCACTCTTGCTATAATCTCTCTCATTATTGTTATAAGACCTTCTAGTTCACTATCTAGCTCCTCCTTTGACCATGTGCTGCTTGGCGGTGGACTATATGCATTTATGATCATTAGTTTATCATCCTCATGGCAGATCTTTAGTGCTATTATGTCAACTTCTTGTGGATTGGCAGTCAATATTCCTTCACCTTTAGGTGTTCTTTCAACAGCACAGCAACGCCACCGCCTTTCCTAATTTTTCTGTCCCGTCTCCAAATTGAGTAGCCCCTTGGGAATATGACATCATTTAAAATAGCATCTTCAAGTTTTGTCTCCGTGAGTGCAACAATGTCTGGTGCCTGAAGCTGTATTATATCACTTAACTCCAGTATCTTTGATCTTACTCTATCTATGTTGGTGTATGCAATCTTCAGGAACTTGTTCCGCCTCTTCTTATTTTTCACTCCCCCTTTCTCTAATGATTTTGTTGGTTTGCCTTTATGTACCACTTTACTGGTCTGCCTACCCCCTATCACTTTGTAGAAAAAAGAATTGATTTCTTCTTCATTCCTGCTCTCACTTAAACGTTTTGCCTCGGCGAAGTTCAGTTTCAGCTTCTCTCTGTCTTCTTATGAAAGATCTCGTCTTAACGACCACACTTTCCCATCCTCATCACTTTGTAATTTTCTAGCATTCCTTAGTACTTCTTCCATCTGTTTGGCACCATTTAGGGCGATCCTCAAAGGTCGATCTTTCCCTTTTACGTATCTGCCTATTCTCCTGTAGTCGCACATATTCTCTATGGTAGTAAGACCTTCTACGAGGCCAATTTCTGACCTAGATGTTATCTCCTTTTCTTTGCAACCAAAAATTATCAGGGACTTGCACTGATTAACTGTGTTTTGCACCAACTTTGGGTTAGATGTCAAATCCTTTCTCACTTCTAACCTAATGTTTGTTTTATCTTGGTTGCTGCAGTGTTTGGCTTCCTTTACTGCTTGTTCAATTTTTTCCTTCTCTTTGGCCACTTGTGCATAGGTGAGTTGCATATCTTTCTTGCACTTAGACCTCCATCTGTGCTGACAAAAGCTGTTTCTCGTGTTGAATTTCCTTACCTAACCCATTGTGGTCATTTATGTTTAAATTTACTTTAACTTCTTCCAAAGCTATTTTTAAGAGTTTATTTTCTTCTTCCATGGCTTTGCAATTTGTTTCCAAATGATTTTTATCCTTGGCCAGAGACCAAAAGACACAAAAATGGAATCAATACAGGAAGAGGCCAAACCCCTAAACACACCGGCGATACAAAGATGAGAGAAACGACTACACGGTAGTGAGGAGAGAGGCAGAAAGAAATTTTGAAAAAGGGATTGCAGACAAATGTAAAACAGAACCAGGTCTATTCTATAAATTCATAAACAACAAATTGCAGGTAAAGGATAATATTCAGAGGTTGAAAATGGGAAATGGATTCATGGAAAATGAAAAGGAAATGTGTGAAACATTAATGTGTGAAAGCCTGCCCCGAATCTGGCACCACTGGCCCACCACGATGGGAAGAATCCAGAGCCCTGGCATGACTCTTCCGAGAAAGCCCCCCCCCCCCCGGAGAACTAACAAGTCGGACATGGGACGGCAAGTAGCCGAAGCCGCCTGTAGATACTGTACTGCACCACAGTAGGCTCTGCAAACAGCAGAGGACAAAAACGCAAAGACAACCTAAGAGCCAGGGCCAAAGCATATGCACAAAGCAAGCACCGCCTACCGACAGTCGAGAAGCAAAAACCGCGAAACCACATCTTGCAGGAGCGGCGCGAATAGCCCCAACAATGCAGGCGATGCACCTCCTCCACATCCAGCTCAAGCCAATCCAAGGACAGCTTGAGGAGGAAAAAGAAACGCAGGGTCATAGCCAGCAGGCCACGTGTATGCAAATCCTCCGCGACCAAGGCAGCCAAAAGGGAAAGAACCTGCACATGAAGTTGCATCACACCAACATCACGTGGAAGGGCAGGGGCGAACAAACAAGCATTGGGATGCTCGAAGTCGCCCTCAGGAAAACCTGCATTGCTGTCTGAGCCTCCCTCCATTCAAGCACGCGGGACCGACAGAATGTGTGCCAAGCCTCCAAAGACAAGAGCAGGCAGTCAGCTAACCAGGACGACCCCAGAACTTCACAGCGAACCCAGAACGCACATGAAAATCCATACACGAAGGAACACGGGTCCATCACGAAAGCATAATCCGGGTCACTCAGGAGGAAAGTCACAAGTTTAGGGGCCTGGTAGCCTGGTGGATAGCGCACAGGACTCGCAATTCTGTGGCACGGGTTCGATTCCCGCACCAGACAGAAACAAATGGGCAAAGTTTCTTTCACCCTAAATGCCCCTGTTATCTAGCAATAAATAGATACCTGGGAGTTAGTCAGCTGTCATGGGCTGCTTCCTAGGGTGTGTGTGTGTGGCATGAAAAAAAAAAATGTAGTTAGTAAACAGTTGATTGACGGTTGAGAGGCGGGCCGAAAGAGCAAAGCTCAACCCCGCAAACACAACTAGGTGAATACAAGGGCATCCTGCACCAATTGTGACGGGACACGGGAAGCCGAAAACCTTCGGACAAAAGAACCCACGGGATCACAGAACCGAACCAGGGGAGGGGTAGGCGCCAAATCCAACGCGTACGAGGAGGGAGCGAAAGAGAACCCCCTCTCCTTGTAACACCAACCCCTGCTCAGAGGGTATAAAAACCCAGGCGGGGTCCAACGGGGCCCAAGCCCCCCAAGGCAACCCTTTCCTTGCCCCGGGAACCTCACCCTGAGGCCCCGGGGCCGAGCCGGCCTCCAACCCTAACGCCTCCAAAGCAGGAACGAAGGGGAGCCCACTGGTCAAACCCAGAAGGTCTGGCAGGAGGACCAGACTCTAATGCCTCCGCCGCAACCCCAGAAGGGACTCCCCCAAGACCGCCAGTCTCTCAACACCAACTAGACCTCAGATGTTTTGGAGTCGGATGCAAGGGAAGGGGGAGCCAGATGCAAGGGGGAAGAAACCGGATGCACAACAGAAGGGGAAGGACTAGGAGGGGCGGACGGAACCAGAGCCGAAGCGACTTCCACCCCCCAAATCCAAGTCCCTATAACCAAAACAGGGCAGTCTCGGGGCATCTGGGGGCCACAAACAACCTAGCGCGTTGCAGCAACCTAAATGTAGCATGCAACACAGTAGCTGCCTATGTCCTCATATCATGTTCAGGAACTTGGGTGAACTGGAGCATATACAGACAACAAACATTGCATAACTCCGGGTTAAAAGAATCACCGACCCAACAGGCAGCATGGTGGAGGCACAACCGGTGAGTGCCACACTGAGACAAGGGGACAGAGACACCTTCAATCCTGCACAAAGCGAGAGGGTACTCAGGATCACATCCATCAGACCACGGAGACCCCGTGGGGTTTCCCAGGCCCCTTAGCCTTCTTAACACGCTAAGAGAAGCCCAGGCAGAGTACTGCGAACTGGTGCCCAAGTCTACCAAATGAACTTCTAAAAGCAGAACCCCTGGGACGTGTCCACTCATGGGGGCCTAGCGGGAAATACCATCAAAACACAGAAGAAAATCCTAACAAGAGAGAGGGGCAGGACACAGCAGACGCCCCACCAGGAAGAAACAACAAAAACACAAGAAAAAACCCGCAAGAGGACAACAAGACCAGGCGGAACAGAGCCAGCCACTATAATAGGTGAAAACTAGCAGTGCCGTACCCTGCTCCCCTGCCAGTGACAAAAACTACCTCCTACCCAGAGACAAACAAGGGCAACAAAACCCCAGCAGACGAAAAGGGTGGCCAAGTACCGAGAAGTAAAAGACATAGCAGAAGTAGATCCAAGGTGACCCACACCACAAGGCAGAGAACCAAGACAAAAAAAAAGGAGCCAGAGGCACACGATTTTTCCAGAATCACGTCAGAAAGAACTGCCGGTTGGATCGCCGATGCGGGGGGTCTGAGGCTTCTCCGTCCCCCTCCCGGGGAGAGGGGGGGGGGGGAATTGCACAGATGCCATGCTAGTTTGCTAATTTTTGTTTGGGGAGTTCTGTCCACCCGTTCGGCTTTCGGTAGCAATAGTTTCACCAGAATAGTACTGTAGTTCATTTTGGGACACTTACCTTTGTGGGTGTCAGACCCCATCGATGGCAGACATAGAATGCTCCCAACCACATGGGGGTTTCTATAGGACATTGCTCTTCACACCTCTGTGAGGGGGCCAGGTTCTGGCTCATGGTCCCCGGTTTCATGGACATTGATGCCAGAAAGTTATACATATCCATTCAGCCTGGATAGCTCTGGGGAGCCGACGAGGCTCCCCCCAGAAATACTAAACTTTTACTAGTGTAAATATATTAACCTGATATAATCTTTACATGTTCTTTATATGTAAAAACATATTTCAAAATTTATATGAATAAAAACCATTAAAACTTTAATTATTTACTGTATTGAGTTTACCAAAAATTCTTCATTCTCTTTGCATTAAGAAATTTACAATTTTTTCAAAGCAATGGGAAAAATATGGCAAATAACAATGAGAAGGCTCAGGATTAGACTGTAACTAGTTAAAAACTTTGTGAACATTACTAAAGCAGTGTCATGAGCTGTGGAATGGCATAAAAATGGGAAGTGATTCTTGCAAATCCTGACAAAATTTTAATGTTACNTTACTATTTGTACGTAGTGATCATATCGCCTCTTTTTCTTCTATCTTCTAGTTTTTGCATATTTAATGCCTCTAACCTCTCCTCATAGCTCTTGTCCTTCATTTCTGGGAGCCACTTAGTGGCATGTCGTTGCACCTTTTCCAGTTTGTTGATGTGCTTCTTAAGATAAGGGCACCATACAACCGCTGCATATTCCAGCTTTGGTCTAATAAAAGTCGTGAACAATTTCTTTAGTATTTCTCCATCCATGTATTTAAAAGCAATTCTTAGGTTAGAAAGTGTAGCATAGGCTCCTCGCACAATGTTCTTGATGTGGTCCTCAGGTGACAGTTTTCTATCTAAAACCACCCCTAGATCCCTTTCTTTATCAGAATTCTTTAAAGATTTCTCACATAATTTATAGGTTGTGTGGGGTCTATGTTCACCAATTCCACATTCCATAACATGGCATTTATTTACATTAAATTCCATTTGCCAAGTGTTGCTCCAAATACTTATTTTGTCCAGGTCTTCTTGAGGGCATGACAATCATCTAAATTTCGTATCCTTCCTATTATCTTAGCATCATCAGCAAACATGTTCATATAATTCTGTATACCAACTGGTAGATCATTTATGTAGACAATAAACATCACTGGTGCAAGAACTGAACCCTGTGGTACTCCACTTGTGACATTTCTCCAGTCCGATACATTGCCTCTGATCACAGCCCTCATTTTTCTATCAGTCAGAAAGTTTTTCATCCATGCTAGAAGCGTACCTGTCACTCCTCCAATATTTTCCAGTTTCCAGAACAACCTCTTATGTGGTTGTGTGTGTGTGTGTGTGTGTGTGTGTGTGTGTGTGTGTGTGTGTGTGGTGTGTGTGTGTGTGTGTGTGTGTGTGTGTGTGTGTGTGTGTGTGTGTGTATATATATATATATATATATCTATATTATATATATATAATATATATATATATATATATATATATATATATATATATATATATATGCGAACAAGCCTGAATGGTCCCCAGGACTATATGCGAATGAAAACTCACACCCCAGAAGTGACTCGAACCCATACTCCCAGGAGCAACGCAACTGGTAACTACAGGGCGCCTTAATCCGCTTGACCATCACGACCGGACATAAGGAAGTCCGCACATAAGGGACATATTCATATATATATATATATATATATGTATATATATATATATATATATATATATATATATATATATATATATATATATATATACATATATATATATATATTATATATATATATATATATATATATATATATATATATATATATATAATGTCGTACCTAGTAGCCAGAACGCAGTTCTCAGCCTACTATGCAGGGCCCGATTTGCCTAATGAGCCAAGTTTTCCTGAATAAATATATTTTCTCAAATTTTTTCTTATGAAATGATAAACCTACCCATTTCATTACAGATGAGGTCAATTTTTTTATTGGAGTTAAAATTAACGTAGATATATGACCGAACATAACCAACCCTACCTAACCTAACCTAACCTATTTTTATAGGTTAGGATAGGTTAGGTAGCCGAAAAAGTTAGGTTAGGTTAGCTTAGGTAGGTTAGGTAGCCGAAAAACAATTAATCCATGAAAACTTGGCATATTAGGCAAATTGGGCCTTGCATAGTAGCCTGAGAAGTGCGTTCTGGCTACTAGGTACGACATACGACATTATATATATATATATATATATATATATATATATATATATATATATATATATATATAAAACACAAATACGTCAATAATTTATGTTCCTAATATAATATAATAATAATAATTAAAATAAACTAATTGGAAACAATTCATTGCAAATAAAAAAATCACTCGGCCTATTAGGCAAATCAGGCCTTGCATAGTAGGCCAAGAAATGCGTTCTGTCTAATAGGTACGATATTTTATATATATTATATATATATATATATATATATATATATATATATATATATATATATATATATATATATATAAAATAGGGGTACCACCTCTGGTGCAAGTGAAGGGACCCATAGCCTCGGAAAAGAAAATAAAGAGTACCCAGAGAAGACCTTGTGGATCCTCACTGAACACTTTAATATTTTCCTCTCCTACCACCCCTATTCTTTTAGTATGTGTATATATATATATATATATATATATATATATATATATATATATATATATATATATATATATATATATATACACATATAAAATTTATATATTTTTTACAAGCCGGAGTACAAGGAGTACAAGCCAGACCGCTTCGGGTAGGAAGCGGTCAGCCAAACGTTGCGCCGGACTGTGGGGGTGGGTGGGAGATGGTCCAGTTTTCCCACCGACTTTGAAGGGCGCCACCACTCTAGAGTGCCTTCTACCCTGTGATTTCACAGATTCACGGCCTATTATTCCTATTATTTTGATTTGTCACGAGGTTGGAGTGTTCATTCTGTGATTTTGTTCAAGCACAATCCTGTCCACAATTTTGTCCTGCACAATCAAGAAACATCTGTGCACCATGTCGGCTCCAAATTCACGCATTACATCAGTGATGGCTGACTGGTGGATGGATGGGGAAGCTTAGGTGGGAGGCAGTATGTGAGAGGGGGAAAATTAGTGAGAGAGGGGGCGAATTAGTGAGAAATGGATGGGGGGGGAGGTAGGGAGAGATACTAGGAGGTAGGCAGGGAGGGAGGGAAGTAGTGATGGAGTATGGGAGAATTAGGGAGGGAGGGAAAGGCAGGCAAGCAAGCTGGCAGGCAACAAGGCAGGCAGGCTGGCTAGCAAGCAGGCTGGCTGGCAGGCTAGCAGGCAGGTTGGCAGGCTGACTGGCAGGCTGACTGGCTGCCTGCCAGCCTGCTTGCCTGCCTTTCCCTCCCTCCCTTTCTTATTCTACCATCCTCCCTTACTACTTCCTTCCCTTCGTGCCCACCTCCTAGCATCTGTCCCTACCTCCCCCCCTTTCTCACTAATTCTTCCCCCCTTTCCGTTGGTTGAGTGGTGAGGGAGACAGTAAGGAAGGATTTGCTGACCAGGCCATGGTTGCCAAACCTCTCACCCATATTGTATTAAATTTTTTTAATCTTAGATGTAAAATATTTATGCCAAAATATGTTAATTTTCGTATATTACTATACATTATTAATCATTAACATGTTTTATGGTTCACTAATTATTAATTAAACAAACATAGTTTTATTTTTAAATTATGCACAGTTGGCATCTACGAGCAGGCTCTGATAGACATGTCAGGGTCTGTGCCTCGATTCCGTGAGTAGCTTCCTCGACCCTGTTAGTAGCTCCTTCGACCCCGTATTTTAAAATTTGCAGCACAAAAGTATTTATAATCTTTCAAGTGTTCTGACCTCAATTGTCAGGCTACATCTTCAATATTGTATCAAATTGTGCGCTTTCTAAAGGCACTCATTTTAAAACCACTCCCAGATTGATCGGATAAATTTAAATTTTTTAACAAATATTTTAAAATGATTGATGCATCGACGAGTCAAACGCTCACTATAGGGAGAATTTTTTTTGACTATTCAGATAGTCAAAAGAGTGCAATAGCGTTAATTTTACTTCCATTATTTTAAATGGGGAAATTCGTTTCTAAAGAGTTTTCCACATGATGAGCTCTGTGCCGGAACGGATTGAACTCGTTAATCGAGGCTCCACTGTATAATATATATATACTGTGTATATATACTATATATATATATATATATATATATATATATATATATATATATATATATATATATATATATATATATATATATATATATATATGTCGTACCTAATAGCCAGAACGCACTTGTCAGCCTACTATGCAAGGCCCGATTTGCCTAATAGGCCAAGTTTTCATGAATTAATTGTTTTTCGACTACGTAACCTACCTAACCTAACCTGACCTAACTTTTTCGGCTACCTAACTTAACCTAACCTATAAAGATAGGTTAGGTTAGGTTAGGTAGGGTTGGTTAGGTTCGGTCATATATCTACGTTAATTTTAACTCCAATGAAAAAAAATTTACCTCATACATAATGAAATGGGTAGCTTTATCATTTCATAAGAAAAAAATTAGAGAAAATATAATAATTCAGGAAAACTTGGCTTATTAGGCAAATCGGGGCTTGCATAGTAGGCCAAAAAGTGAGTTCTGGCTACTAGGTACGACATATATATATATATATATATATATATATATATATATATATATATATATATATATATATATATATATATATATATATATATCTATGTTGTTGAATATGACCGAAAAGGTAAGATTAATAATTCTAACACGAATTTTCTCAATATTTCATATGTTTTTCTTCACTGTCGGTGGTAATAAAAATAACAATTTTTATTATTTGTTTACATACATACATACATACATACATGTGTATATATATATATATATATATATATATATATATATATATATATATATATATATATATATATATATATATATATATATATTTTATCATGCATTGAGCCAGTTAGTAAGTCTAATAAATAAATACTTTAATAAACAACAAACAACTATACATTACTGGGATTATTCATATTAGTTGGTTATATACTACAAGATAAACTAAAAAGTTTAAATGAGAAATAAAGTGCATAGTGGTAGTTTTACCTTTAAAATTAAAAAAAAAAATAGTAATCATAACACTATGTAACAGTATTACCTACATTTTACAAATGCAGCACAGGCTGCAAGAGTTACCGTAGGCATGAGCTATTTACTACTGAGAGACACTTCTGTATTTACAATGAGGAAAGCAGAGGTCATCACAATATTTGTCTATTTAGAGGTAAGTACAGTACTGGTAACAATTTAGGTATTAAATAACAAAACAGAAGTAAGAAGGATTAGGAAATCAAATATGAAGCAATTGGGAAATCCTGCAAAATACTCTATCCTACTCCAACCTGAATAAAAACTGTTCTGACCCCAATGTGGGGTAGCAGAGGCCTGAGCCTGGACTGGTAAGTAGTCTGGGGTGGGGTCGTTAGCCAGGATTTGCTCGTTATCTCTAGCAGGGGCTTTAGGTTTAGCCTCCTCCTCCTTCTCCTCCTTATGCGAGTGTGCATAGTGGTAAGTTAGGCCAGGCCGCGTCTTGTACCGCATCCCACACACTGCAACACACCAGTAAATATGCCGCACACACTCCACACTTTCAGGTCAACTTTAATAACATAAGATAGTAGAAATAAAACTTACCACACATTGACCACCCAAAGCATTACAGACCTCAATGAATAATTTAAGAACAATTCAAGAATGAATAATTTTAGCTTCAACAATGCTAAGTATTTATATATAACAAAAAATAGCTTCAACAATGCTAAGTATTTATATAACAAAAAATTTGAGAACTCAACATGAAGAGCCTTGATTTTTATTTTAACTTTACTATTAAGCAAAATCTTTTAAAATAAATAATTGGTAAACAATAATACAGTGGATGGATTAGATTTTATGGCACTTCAAAATGTAATTACATTTAAAGTTTTACTCATTGCTTTAATAACACAAATACACAGAAGTGTTGAAATATTGAATAATTTCACATAATGACTTAGGTTGACAGTCATAAATATATAAAGAATAAATGTTAAGTCTGGTAATGGTAAACATTGCCACCTGGAGTGACTATCAGTAATACAGAGGAAGTAATATACAAGCACCAATAACCACTTTCTAAGACTCACAGAAGTCAAAACCAATAACAGAAAGAGCAACTCATCAAATTTAACAAAGTACAATAAAAATGGCAACTTAAATTACAGAAGATAAAAGGAAGCGACCAAATACAGAGAACACAGCTGCTTCTGAATGAATGGCAGTCACAGCAAGACTCAAATCCTATTTTAAATCAGAATCATCTAAAAAGAATACAAATTACAGAGATCAACAATGGAATAAACAATTACACAATTAACAAGATTTTACTACTTGTACAATTACTTGTAATAGTAAATTAAAAAGTAATGCAGCAGTAATTACAAAAATGCAGCAACTATAATAGAATTTTAACAATACTGGGAACTAATAGCTACAGTAGAAACTAAGAAAAATAAAAAAAAACTGACATAGCTACAACTGAAGTAGCAAGAGAAGTAAAAAAATAGAGCAGCAACAACTACATTATATGCAGTTACAGTAGCAATAACTATTGCAGCAACAACAGCAGTGAAGCTGCATCTTCAACTACAATACCCTATTTGCTTCCAACAGATACTACAGTACCAACAATGCAGAAACAGCAGCAGCATAAACACAGCATCAATAGTTGCAGTAACTACAGAAAAAATCATTGTAGAAGCTACGCCAGGAACAGAATCTGCTATAAGAAGGGTCATTTCGTTATGTTATTACAAAAATAACTGACTACAATTACTGCATAAACATTGTAGACATTAGAGCATGTTATGTAACTTTTAAAGTCATTGTACTGGCACAAGTAAAATTTTGTTTAAATGAATCAAATCTGTACGGGGAAAAAAATAAACAGTGGCATTAGCGCTAATCATAAATATAATATACAGTGTACCACAAATTATTATAGCACATTCAAGCAATGGATAACAGAATAAAAATAAGTTAACCAAAATAGCAATTACAGCACATACACTGCTCGACACCTTCACAGATCCAAGAGAAATGAATAAATAGTAAAATAAATAATTTGTAGAAACTTAATAGTTCTATATAAAGGAAGAGTTAAGTAGAAATATTAAAGCAATTTTTTACTCTAGCATCTTTTAATTTTAAAGGTTTTAATATATTTTGCAATAAAATTAATGTATACCTATACCCCCTAAGAGGAAAACATAGATAGCAGTCAATCATTGGCATTAATGTGACGCGTGGCCATTTTGTTTGGTTTGTGGAAAGAACACAAGCATTGAATATTGTGCCTACAGTACAGTTTAGCACCAGTAACAAAAATAAGAGAAATTATAAATCATCTTTTTTAGCAGTCTTAAATGTATTATAAATGTGAAGAAAAGGACAGGTGATAAATGCTCATGGGTAACAACAGAAAGCCATTAAAATAGTGCTGATTGAAAGCAGACAGGAATAACAAATACTGGAAGCTACTAATACATTCTTAAATGATCTGATAATGTAAGCTGATTCAAGTACAATACAATACATAAGAAACCAGCATTGAATGTAATGAAACGTCATTTTTTGGCCGAGTCCCAAAGGTTCCCCAGAGCTTACTAGGCTGACATGCTAATGTCAGACTTTGGCATCAGTCATGTGTATGGAGTTCTTATGGGCTTACTGGGGACCACGAGCCAGAACCTGGACCCCTCTAGAGAGGCAAGGGGAGCAATGGCCTATAGAAACCCCCCGTGTGGTTGGAAGCATTCTATGTCTACTACCGACTGGGTCAGACACCCAGAAAGGTAAGCATCCCAAAACAAACCCCTATTCTGGTGAAAATATTGCTACCAAAAGCCGAACAAACGGATAGAACTCCCCTAAAAGAAACAAGCAAATGAGCATGACGTCACATGTCGCTGCGCCATTGTCTGTGCAGCTCCCCCCTCCCCAGGAGGGAAAAGGGGGAGCCCCAGATCCCCAAAGCTGACTATCCTCCAGTCAGTTCTCAGACTGATGCTAGAGGCGGAGGTCGTGTGCTTGGCTCCAGCGTTTCCAGCACTGTGCTTTAAGTGACGTCAACGCCATCTGTGAGTCCGCTCCCGAAACCCCCCACAAATTGGACAACAGGATTATAGTGGTGACAGGATTATACCAGCAAGAGGCGCTAGATTCCTGTCCTAGTCAGCTCGAGAGGTAGCTGGTGCTGACCTCTGGTGAGGTGGCTCCTAGAAAATCAGCGCCATCTGTTATAGGAGGAGTTGTATGTCTATGTCAGAGTACGTAAGTGATGTTTCCTAGGTGTCCCATGTACTGACCAGTGTACTGATGACGTGTCTGTATCTACAGAGTCGACGTAGGGCTGCTGTGGTACGAGGACAGTCAGTCTACCCAGGACAACCAATAGCTCTCTACTCCATTCTGCTTTACAGAAGCAGTGAGCCGCTGCCGGAGAAGAACTGTGTAGTGTTCTATTGTCTGCCTGTGAAGTGGCAGGGACAGAATTCGGCGTACCCGGGACTGGCTAACGGAAGAGACGACTGACAGTAAGGTGCTACGAAGAAGTGTAACCAGCGAGTTGCAAGAAGCTCCTGCCAGGGGTTCGCTACCCTTGTATTTATACGTGAAGAGGCCCAGCAGCATGAGGCTGATGTTCTCTGCCAGCACCAGGCTGGAGAGTGATTGTGGGCGTGCACGAAGAGCACCTAGTGAGACTGTGTTTTGGCTGGCCCGTGGCTAGGGTAGACTCGTTGGTGTTTCCCAATACTCGTTGAGGACGGTACCGTGTGTTGAGGAAGCACGGTAGCTGACAAGACTGCATCGATTGAGCATCGAGGAGCGCTTAGTGTCCTATGAGAGAGACACTTGTGTACATATTAATAACACTTTCGCATGCCAATGTCTTAAAAGCGCGTCATGTTTCGTCTACCCGCTCATGCACACGTGACACAAATTTACGTCTTCGTAAAAAATATTTGTATAAAATTCAATTTTTATCCGATTTATTTCTGGTTTGTTTCAAACTGAGCGCCATGAAGTTCTCTTTCTCACTGATAGGGCGCATGGCGCGTCGGCCTACCCGGTCACGTGACAGGCCCAATGTTTTCTCGTCACGTTTCGTGAGTCAATCACGTTTCCCTCGCGCGCCAAACTCGAACGGTTTTCTGCATTTATACCCGTTTCCGTGTGTTTTATACCCAATACATTCATCAACAATGGATCCAGGTCAAGGCCCAAGCCGTTCTACGCCCAAGGAAGTGTCCAAGTCCTCGAAAGAGGACAGAATAACTATGATTTATCAAAAGTTCAAGGGAATGAAATTCACACCCACGAAAATTCCTGAAGTTGTGGCAGCTTTATCAGAAGCTGAGTATGATGCAGGTGATGTTGAAGGACTTGAAGATGATTTGGATGACTACAACGATTATAGTGGCGTCCAAAGAGCGAATGATACAGCAACGAGTGATGAGGAGACCGAGCACCTCACAGAGGAGGATGAGGCACCGCTACTCCCTCCTCCTCCTCCATCTAGGCGCACACGTGGTGCATGTAAACCACCTAGAAAACTAACTTGGGGTGTACACATGTGGCACAATTAGACTGCTACGCGGCGCCCCAAAGGAATTGCAAACTATAGCCAAGGCTAAATTTCCACTGGATACCACCATATACCGCCGCAAAGATAACACCTTCATTCTACTGTGGAAAGACAAGCGAGTGGTCTCGATCATTACAAACATCCACAATGCAGACACTCAGCAATGTCAGCGAAGGAAACGATTGCGCAATCGCGACGGAACAACTCGACTACAACAGGTAACAGTGAACAAGCCTACTGCAATTTGCGAATACAACAAGTTCATGAAAGGTGTGGACCACTTCGATCAAATGGTGAAGTATTACCATTTTACCAGGAAAACTCACAAGTGGACCAAAAAGATCACGTTTTATTTCCTGCAAATGGCATTGCATAATGCCTTTGTTTTGTACAAATACTACACAACTGACCGAAAAAAGCTAACATTGCTACAATTCCACGAGGTGGTAATTTGGGCACTGGGAAACGGAAGATTGGCCTGAAATAGCAACAGTATCACATCACTTGCAGCACACTCCAGACATAAATGATGACACAGGTCCTGCCTATGCTAACACCGTGCAAACTCCTGGACCATCTGGTGTGAGGCGGCCTTTATTTACTTCAACACCTCAAGCTGACGCAGGAACGGACTCAGAACCCGAGATGTCTGGCACACTGCCATTTGAAGAGTCGGTTTTGTCAGATGACTCTGACTCAAATGATCAACCAACACCGAGAGGACGTGGCCCTATTGTTGATTCTGAACATCGCATGAACTACAAACTGAAACATGAACTTTACAAACTGCCAAAACGTCTCAAGTGTCATGTCTGTGCACGGTCCGGTAAAAGGAAGGACACCAACATAGGATGCAAGACCTGTAACGTTGCACTCTGTGTTATTCCCTGCTACACCAATTACCACCGGAAAAGGGTGTATTGGGTGATGAAGAAGTAACCACCCGCAACAGCTTCACTCCACCTACAAAACATCTGTTGAGCAACTTCAGGAATGTTGACCTGAAGAAGGTGGAGTGAAGAAAAAATGCTCAACTTACTGTTCCACAAACAGCTTTTTATTGGTAAGTACACCTATTTTGTCCAATTTTTTGTTGTATAACTTATTGGGATTATTTTGATACCAGAAAGAACACTGTATCCCATAAACTGCCATAAGTAGACTTGAAACTTCATAGATTTTTTTCGGGGTGTTGCGTGTCTGCAAGAGTGTCCCAAACGGGTTGCAGGTGGGTGACTTTAGCCGTTTATACTGGGCATGTTTACACCTTATCATTTATTATATGCATATGTCTGTTTAGGGAATTTTATTCCGATCCATGTACAACCAAAAATAACTGTGTGCAACAAGTATAAACTTGAAAACATAACAATAGTAAAAATATTTGTGTGTGTTTGACGCTCACTGATATGTTCCAGCGTTGTTTTATATTTGGCGCTATTCTAACTTACGCTTTGTTGATCTTTTTTACCTACGTGCTTATAGAACATTCTATTGCGAACACATTGACACAAAAATGAATGACGTACATACAAAAATAATGTCAGGACAGTCAAATAAGTATAAACTTTCGAAGCACCGTATCGCACTTGTGTCGTTGCGTCACCGATACCGGGTAACAGTTCCACCACTTCCCACACTCTTGCGGGTGGGCTGCGACTATGATTCTACGTTTATATTCATATCTCTGTGTTGGGAATTTCATTGCGAATCCATTGATACCAAAATTAACGCTGTAGGACAAGTGTGGAGTTGACAACAATCCCAAGAGTAGAAACATTTTGTTGCCGTTTTGCGCTCACGGCGAGTCATCTACGTAGTTCTTTATTTGGTGCTGGTCTCCGTATACTTTTAGTGACCGTTTTTACTGATGTTCTTCTAGAGAATTTTATTGCGAACACATTGGTACCAAAATGAAATACGTAGCTCGAGAACTAACGTCAGAAGAGTAAAAAGAGTATACACATTTTTGTTTGGCCGCTTAAGCGACAAAAACGCCGGGAGCACTTACGGTTTTTTTTCCCTCGTTCGCCGGGCGGCTGAAAGTGTTAAGTGTAGTAACATTTCTTTTAGGATTATATATGAGGTGATGGGAAAGTGATTATATGTGAATATATTGATAATTGATGAAGTGTTGTATTCACTGCACCTCCCCCATTGTGTTTTACTTGCATTACCAAGCTCACTCCTTGAAAGCCACTACTAACTTGGGGCCGGATACCAGAACTTTAGTTCCACCAGCAAAGAACCCGGTTGCGACCCATTGTGGCCGTAACAGGCTCCCCAGAGCAAACTACCCACAGAGGAAAAAAATAGGGACTTACCCGGGAGGCGGTTGCTGCTCACTCCTCAACCCGAAGTCGAGACAACTGGCTGCATCCGCCGACTCAAAGCGACATAGGCCCGAACGGGCCCAGGAACGTTTACAAGGTAACGAGCAACCAGGACCCCTGTTTGACCGCCAAAATCCCCGCGCCCGAATGTCAGCGCAGGACATATTGCCAAAGACAGCGGCAAGAGCCGCAAACTTGTGGACGTCATGGGCACAGGGATAGACCGCAGGCTGGCTAGCCTTAATAACCCTGCGGACGACCTGGAAGACCCGCACCCTCGAATAGGAAAGAAGGGAAACAGGATCAAGCGCATCCACGAACGCATATTTGGCGAGCAAATAACGGCAGAGAGCTGCAACCGGACACAAAACATGATGCACCCCCAGCCGAACTAACCAAGCATCAACAACCCAGGAACCCCTCCGGAACGCAGCAGGTCTCATTCTTCCCCATAAAAGGAGGAAAAGGCTGCAGACGAACAAACCGATCACCCCCGACTGAAGGAGCAGAAACCTCTGCGAAGGAGGAGAGCATGAAGCTCACCCACCTGACCCCCAGAGGCCAACGCCAACAAGAAAAGAGCCTTCGAAAAATAATCCGGTACCGAAGGGGCCACAACAAAACGAGGAGAAGAAAGAAAAGAAAGCACTCTGTCACTCTGACCAGGACAGCTCAGGCGGTGCATGAGCAGGCCGGAGGTGAAACAATGCCCGAGACAACTTGCGAAACGGCGCAGACGTGACATCAATACCAAAAGCAAGCTGAAGCGGCTCCTCCAGCGCCGCATAATACGAGGCGACAGTGTTTGGCAAAAGAAGACGGTCCTGGAACAACCAAGAGAGAAAGGACAACACCACCCTAACAGAAAGCGAAGTACAACGACGAAGACGTGAGAAGAACCGGAAGGACCGCCAGGAAACTTTATACTGAAGCAGAGACAAAGCCCGCAGGCGAGACTCTAATAAGGAAGCCACCTGATCACAATAGAGATGATGATAAACTCGAGTCAAAATACCATACGCGACGACTCGAGAAGAAGATCGAACCATCCACGTGATGTACCAGTCCGATCTGCTGGAAAAGGCAGAGCCGCAGAAAAACCTCCGGGTTCGGACACCGAGCAAGCAGCGCCTGAAACCACGGTTGGGCCGGCCACCAAGGGGCCAAGAGGACAACTCTCCCCTGGTAAGTCTCTATGCGAGTCAGGACCTGGAGCAACAGCTGAACCAGGGGAAAGAGGTACAGGAACCCCCACCTCAACCAGTCCTGCTGAAAGGCGTCGACCCCAACGGCCTCGCAGTTGGGAAGGGTGCCACATACAGGGGAAGGCGCCGTGACCACGCTGACATGAAGAGGGCAACCTTGAGGCGTCTGAACGTCTGGCAAAGCCAACAGAAGGAGTTGGTGTCTACCGTCCATTCAGTGGAAAGGGGAACGAAACGAGACAGGCCGTCAGCCAAGACGTTGGACACTCCCCGCACGTGAACTGCCAGGAGAGCCAAGGACCACATCGAACACCCCTGGTTCAGACAATGAACCACCGGGGAGCAGTCCGAATGGAGTAGGATTGTCGACCCGTGGGCGACTCGAATCCTCCGAAGAGCAAACCACACCGCCGCGAACTCCCACACAGTGCTGTGGGATCGACGGAAGGACGGGCCCCAATGCCCCTGACCAGCCTGGTGAGCACTGGTCACAAAGCCCCAGCTGAGAGACGACGCGTCCATGAACACATCGAGCTGATAGCATCAACCTCCAGAACTGGGGTGTGGATCACCGGCGCGCTAGGTCTGGGGCTGCCCCTTCCCCTTCACAGGGAGGGGGGGGGGGGGCTGCGCACAGTGGCACGATGACGGATGACATACTAGTTTGCTTGTTTTTTGTTTGCGGAGTTCTATCCACTTGTTCGGCTTTTGGTTGCAATTTTCACCAGAATAGGGGGTTTGTTTTGGGACGTCTACGTTTCTGGGTGCCTAACCCGGTCGATGGCAGACACAGAATGCTTCCAATTACACGGGGGTTTCTATAGGCCATTGCTCCCCTTGCCTCTCTAGAGGGGGACAGGTTCTGGCTCGTGGTCCCCGGTAGGCCCATAAGAACTCCATACACATGACTGATGCCAAAGTCTGACATTAGCATATCAGCCTAGTAAGCTCTGAAGAGCCGTAGGGGCTACCCCAGAAAAACCAACGTAGATTATAATGAAACGCCATTTTCTAGGCGAGACTTGGAGGCTCCCTGGAGCTATCCAGGCCGACATAAATGTATTAGACCCTAGCATCAGTCAAATGCATCGAGTTCTACGTCTACCAGGGACCAAGAGCCAGAACCTGGCCCCCTCAGAGAAGCACAAGGAGCAATGGCCTATAGAAACCCTAATGTGGTTGGAAGCATTCTATATCTGCCATCGACTGGGTCAGGCACCCAGAAAGGTAGGCACCCCAAAATAAACCTCTATTCTGGTGAAAATATAGCTACTGAAAACTGAACTAGTGCACAGAAGCCTCCAGGTCTCACCCAGAAAATGGCGTTTTATTACATTCAATGCTGGTTTTCTGGGTGAAGCCCTGACGGCACACTGGAGCTACTTACCCAAAGACAGTAACAAGAGGGACTTACCCAGGAAGCGGTCGACCCTCACTCCTCAACATGACGTCGAGACAATTGGCTGACACCTCTGACCAATGACACACAGGCCCGACTATGCCCAGGAACTCTGACAAGGTAGCGAGCGGCCAAGATACTGTTTGATCTCAAAAACACCCATGCCTGAATATCAGCCCAAGACATGTTACCGAAGACGGTAGCCAGTGCAGGAAACTTACGAATGTCGTGGGCATGAGGATAGATCGCAGGCTGGCTAGACCGAATAACCCTGAGGACGACCTGGGAGATCCGAATACTGAAACAGGGAAAAAGGGAAACCGGGTCAACCCAAAAAGCATCCCCCAGCCACCGAAGCCGTGGCATGCAGGTAACGGCGGAGAGCCACAACCGAGCATAACACATGATGCACCCCCGGCCTGACAAACCAAGCATCAGCAACGCAAGGACCCCTCCGGAAAGCAGCAGTCTCATTCTTCGCCAGAAAAGGAGACGGCTGCAAACGAACAAACCTACCACCAGGACCAAAAGAGCAAAAACCTCTGTGCCAGAGGAGCCAAGGAGCCAAAGAGCCAAGGACTGCATTGAACTCCCGTGGTTCAGGCAATGAACCACCAGAGAGCAGTCCAAATGGACCTGGATCGGCGATGCACAAGCAATCCGCACCTTCTCGCAGGTAGGCGCCAAGGCACTGAACCACAAAAATCCCGAAGACTCATCAACTGACGCAAGGACCCTGGAGGTCGGACCCAGTGATCGTAAGAGAGGCGGAAGGGATGTCCCCGAAGGAACCAGAACAGCCGACGAAGCCAAACCTGACCTGGCGGGTAGACCATCACGGCAAAGTTCAGGCTCCTGCACAAACCCTCGAGCAACCGCCGTGTGACCTGGGAGCCCCCTAGAAACAAGCGAAGACAGGACTGCAGCCGAAGCAGAGCATTTAGAGGGAGAGATAAGGAACTGGCCCAAGCGTCCCACACAAGACCCAGCCAAGACTGAACCTGAGAGGGAACCAGATAAGACTTCCTCCAGTTCACCAGGAACCCGAACCAGGCGAGCTGAGAAAGAACCAAATCCCTGGTGAGCAGATACACGGACTGGCTAGGAGCCCACACCAGCCAGTCGTCGAGGTAGGCCAGAACCCGAACCAAGTGCCTAGCTCCGTGAGAAGACGGACCTGTGACAGAGTATTCATCCAAAAGGAGGGGCAATAAACTCATGGGTTCAGACAGGACCTTACCTTGAGGTTACCTTGAGGTGCTTCCGGGGCTTAGCGTCCCCGTGGCCCGGTCATCGACCAGGCTTCCTGGTTGCTGGACTGATCAACCAGGCTGTTAGACGCGGCTGCTCGCAGCCTGACGTATGAGTCACAGCCTGGTTGATCAGGTATCCTTTGGAGGTGCTTATCCAGTTCTCTCTTGAACACTGTGAGGGGTCGGCCAGTTATGCCCCTTATGTGTAGTGGAAGCGTGTTGAACAGTCTCGGGCCTCTGATGTTGATAGAGTTCTCTCTCAGAGTACCTGTTGCACCTTTGCTTTTCAACGGGGGTATTCTGCACATCCTGCCATGTCTTCTGGTCTCATGTGATGTTATTTCTGTGTGCAGGTTTGGGACCAGCCCCTCAAGGACAAGTCCAGAATGAACCGGAGATCCTCGCAATCTCATTTAGGAACTCGAAATTGGCGGGCAACCCACTTGAGAGACGAGGTCGTTTCGACCATGCTCAAGCGAACCCACTCCGAGATGACTTGACAGAGCGCAGGAGAAGAGGCCTGCCCTGCCAACCCCAAACCCCCCCTGAAGGAGGAGAAGCCACCCAATGCCACCGCAGGCAACATGAAACGGCCCACAAATCATGGGACCAGGCACAAGCAAACAGAGCTAGCCTCTCCCCCCGTCAATGGGACGACTTGCGAAAGAGCCAAAGCCTCTCATGAGAACCCGACCTCCGCACAAAGCAAGCACCACGCCAATCAGATGAAGACGGTTCTGAAGGCTGCGCCGGTTCCAAAACTGGCCCCACTTACCGTGACGGGAAGAATCCCAAGCCCTGACATGACCATTTCCAGGAAGACCTCCCCACAGCCCGCCCCCCCAGAGAATCAACAATTCCGACATAGGTCAGGAACAAGAAGAGGCTGCTTGCAAATACTGAACAACTGCAGACTCTGCAAACAGCAAAGGGCAAAAAGGGGAAGAAATCTTAAGAGCCAGGACCCAAGTAGGTTCCACACAGAAAACAAGCACTGCCTGCCGACTCGCACGCGGGGAAGGAAAAAACAGTGACACCGTATCAGGCAGGATTGGCGCAAACAGCTTCAAAAGCGCAGCGGAGGGTAATGCGCATGACCCAGGAGCAGCCCCAAGCACTTACACATCCTCCTCAAGCCAGTCCAAGGACAGGTCGAGAAGGGAACAGAAACGCAAGACCAAAGCCAACAGGCCACAGGCGCGCTAGTCCTCAACAACAAAGGCAGCTGGAAGGGAAGGAACCTACACATGCAGCTGCACCACACCGACATTTAGAGGAAGGGCAGGGGTGAACAAGCACGCATTGAGGTGCTCAAATTCGCCCCCCAGGAAAACCACTGTATGAGCCTCACGGCACTCAATTGCATGGGACCGACAGAACGAATGCCACGCCTGCAACGAGAAAAAAGGGCAAGTCAGGAAAGGGCAAAAAAGTCAGTAAGCCAGGACGACTCCAGAATCTCATAATAAACCCAGTAGGGACAAGAAGATCCATGCACCAAAGAAGATGGATCCATTATGACGGCATAATCCAAGTCACGCAGCAGATAAGGCGCAATGGCCTCCCACACCACATGCTGTGGGAGGCTGAAAACCTCCGAAAAGACAGGACCGAAGAACCCACGAGATCACGGAACGAAAACCCGGGGAGGGGTAGACGCCAAATCCAACTCATATGAGGACGGGGAGAAAGAGAACCCCGCACCAAGCCTCATTCAGAAGGTACAGAAACCCAAGCGGGGTCCAACAGGGCACAAGGACTCCCAAGTCAACCCTCCCCCACCCCAGGAACCTCACCATGACCTGGGGCTGAGCCGTCCTCCAAACCCCTCGCCTCAAAAGAAAAGGTAGGAGGACCCGAAAAAGCAGGAACGAAGGGGGGCCCACTGGTCAGACCCAGAAGCTCCGGCCAGAGGACCAGGCTCGAATGCCTCCATCGCCACCCCAGAAGGATCATCCCCTGAAACCGCACAAGTCTCAAACCCAACTAAACCTTGCCCCGACTCAGAAGCCCTCAGATGTTTCGGAGTCGGAAGTAAGGGGGAGAGGACCAGGACGAACAAGACGGTCGAGGCGAGTAACACCCCCAAGTCTGGGTATCTATAACCAAAATGAGGCAGTCTTGGGGCATCCAGGGTAACAAGCAACCTAGCGAGTTGCAGCAACCTAAACCAAGCATGAAACACTGAAGTTGCTTGCACCCGTAAATTATGATCATTGGACTGGGTGAATTGGAGCACGAACAAGGAACAAAACTCGCAAGACTCCGGGGTCAAAAGTGTCACCAACCCAACAGGCAGCATGATGGAGGCATAACAGGTGAATGTCACCCTGAGACAAGGAGACAGAGCAACCTTTAAACTCGCTCGTACCTAGGCAGGGTACTGCAAACCGGCGCCCAAAAACTACCAAGCAAACTGCTACAGCTGAAATCCTAGGATGTGTACACTCGTGGGGGCCTAGCGGAGGACCACCAAAACTACAAGGGGTGTGATGAAACAAAGGGAGCAGAACCCCCACCAGGCAGGAAAACAAAAAGAAAACGAAAACCCGCAAGAGGGCAACGTGCCCAGGCAGAACAGAGCCGGCCGCTATGAGTGGTGAAAACCAGCTGCAGAGTACCCTGCACCCCAACCAGTGATGAAAACTAATCCCTACCCAGAGGCAAACAGGGAAGGAATAACCCCCCAGTTGACTTCAAGGGCAGTCAATCACTGAGCAGGAAAAGACACAGTGAAGGTAGATCCCAAGGAGACTTGTGGAAGGTAACCCAAAACCCCCAATGGCAGTACTTACAGGACAACTAGGGAAGGCAACCCTAGGTGCATGTAGCCCGAGCACAAAAGAAATTACTCCTGGCTCGCACACCATCGAAGAGACAGCACCACACCACAAGGTACAGAACTGGAATATGCTGGAGACAGAGGTACACAACTTTGCCAGTATCACATCAGCCACAAAACTGAGGGGGTGGATAGCTGGCATGAGGGTCCAGGGCTTTCCTTCCCCCTCCCAGGGAGGGGGAGTTGTGCAGACAGTGCCGCGGTAACGTGGTGACGTCATGCTTGTTTTCATTTGGGAAGTTCTGTCCACTAGTTTGGCTTTCAGTAGCAATATTTTCACCAGAATAAGGGTTTGTTTTGGGGTGCCTACCTTTCTGCATGCCTAACCCGGTCGATGGCAGACACAGAATGCTTCCAACCACACGGGGGTTTCTATAGGTCATTGCACCTTGTGCCTCTTGGGGAGGGGGGGGGGGGCAGATTCTGGCGCGTGGTCCCCAGTAGGGCTAGAACTTCGTACACTTGACCGATGCCAGGGTCTAATACATTCATATCAGACCAGATAGCTCCGGGAAGCCAATGGGGCTCTCCATAGAAATGCCGTTGAATGTAATGAAATGCCTATTTCTTATTGGATTTTGGTGGCTCCCTGTAACTAGATGCACTGAGATAGCTCCACACTTTCTCTGAGATAGCTGATTTCAGTAGAGTGCATTATAGGGAACTTAGAAATTTCTTTAAAGAACTTGACTGGAAAGAATTGTTGAGAGGCAAGGAAGTAAATGAGATATAAGTCAAGTTTTGAGAAATATATGATAAAGACAACAAAATTTATACCAAAGCAGAGATGCAGAACTAGGAAACAGGATTGGTTCAACAGAAATTGGGAGAGGGCCAGAGACCAGGAGACACAAAAATGGAATCAATATAGGAAGAGGCCAAACCCCCAAACATACCAGCGATAAAAAGATGAGAGAAACAACTACAAGGCAGTGAGGAGAGAGGCAGAAAGAAATTTTAAGAAAGTGATAGCGGACAAATGTAAAACAGAACCAGGCTTATTTTAAAAATTTGTCAACAACAAATTGCAGATAAAGGATAAAATTCAGAGGCTGAATTCAGAGAATAATATTCAGAGGTTGAAAATGGGAAACAGGGGCCAGATTCATGAAGCAGTTATGCAAGTACAGTACTTACGAACGTGTACATCTTTTCTCAATCTTTGACGGCTTTGGTTACATTTATTAAACAATTTACAAGCATGAAAACTTCCCAATCAACTGTTGTTATTTTTATAAACAGCCTCCTGTTGCTTTGGAGCTCATTAACTGTTTAATAATTGTAAACAAAGCCACCAAAGATTGAGAAAGGATGTACAAGTTTGTAAGTACAGTACTTGCATAACTGCTTTGTGAATCTGAACCCAGATTCACTGCAAATGAAAAGGAAATGTGTGAAATATTAAACAATAAGTTCCAAAGTGAATTTGTACAAAATTAAATCTTCAGAGAAACAGATACATTAAAAATTCCAGAGAACAACATAGAGCACATAGAGATGTCTACAGATGAAGTGAAAAAACTGATCTTGGAGCTAAGGAAGAACAAAGTAGTTGGCCCAGATGGAGTTCCACCATGGGTTCTGAGAAAATGTGCACCTGAGCTCAGCATTCCAATTTGACTGATTTTTCAGGCATCCCTGTGTATAGGAGTCCTAGCAGATGTGTGGAAAAAGGCTAACATAGTTCCAATCTACAAAAGTAGCAGCAGGGAAGACCCCTCTCAATTATAAGAGCTGCATCATTGACAAGTGTAATAGTGAAAATATGGGAAAAAATAATTAAAACTAAAATAGTTAAGGCACATGGAGAAAAACGATCTAATAACAGACTGACTAAGTTTTTGATCTGGAAGATTCTGAGTAACGAATTTACTGTTTCTATGATCGAGCCACAGAGATTTTACAGGAAAGAGATGGTTGGGTTTACTGCATCTATCTGGACCTAAAAAAGTTTTTTGACAGAGTTCCACATAAGAGGTTGTTTTGGAAACCGGAACATATTGGAGGAGTGGCAGGTAGGCTTTTAATCTGCATAAAAAATTAAAGAAATTGTTCATAACTTTTGTTAGACCAAAGTTGGAATATGCATCGGTTGAATGGTGCCCATATTTTAAGAAGCACATCAACAAACTGAAAAAAGATACAAAGACATGCAACATGCAGCTCCCAGAAATGAAGGACAAGAGCTACAAGGAGAGGTTAGAGGCATTAAATATGCCAAAACTAGAAAATAGAAGAAAAAGAGGTGGATATGATCATTACGTACAAAATAGTAACGAGAATCAATAAAATTGAGGGAAAAGATTTCCCAGAGACCTGGAACTTCAAGAACAAGATGTCTTATTTTTAAACTAAACAATGCTGCTGAAGGAATATAAGAGTACAGAACAACGGGGCCTCGACTTACGATGCTAATCCGTTCCCAGAGACGGACCGTAACTCGAAATATCGTAAGTCGAAGTGATTTTTCCCATAAGAAATAAAGGGAATTGAATTAATCCGTTCCCCACCCTCCAAAATATTACAAATTAATACATCAATAGACTCTTCTGCAAGCTAACAGTCTCATTCTTTGCCAAAAAAAGGAGAAGGGTGCAAACAAAGAAACCACCTGCCAGGGCTAAAGAAAATCAACCCATACTGCCCCTTTCCTAGAGGAGAGCATGAAACTCCCAACCCAACAACTGGAAGCGAGGTCCAGCAACAAACCAGTGTAGAGTGTAATGAAACGCCTCTTTCTGGGTGAACCCTGGTGGCCCCCCTGAAGCCTTCTCGTTGAGATGGCTGCCAGCTACTAGCTGATCCCGACTGATATGGATATCCCAAACTTTGGCATCAGTCGATGTGGGTAGAGTTTTAGGCCTTCCGGGGACCATGGCCAGAACCTGGCCCCCCTCAGAGAGGAACGAGGAGCAATGGTCTATAGAAATGCACATGTGATTTGGGAACATTCTATATCTGCCATCGACCGGAACAGGCACCCAGAAACGTAAGCGCCTCAAAACAAACCCCTATTCTGGCAAAACCAACGAAAATAACCAAACAGCTGGACAGAACTCCCCCAAATGAAAACGAGCAAACGAGCATGACATCACACGAGCTGTTCCACATGTCTGCACAGCTCCCCCATCCCCGGGAGGGGAAAAGGGAAGCCGAAGACTCCTGCCCAGGCGATCCACACCACAGTTCTGAGGCTGGATATGAAAATTCACGAAAAACCTCAAACCGGAGGGAGGGAGGGTTGCCGGGGAGTTTCTGGGACCCACCCAGAAAATGGCAATTTCATTACATTCAACGCTGGTTTTCTGAGGGAAGACTCTATGGCTCCCCGGAGCTACTTCACCAAAGACTAAAATAAAGAACGGGACTTACCCAAGAGGTGGTCGGTGCTCCACACCTCAACTCGAAGTCGAGACAGGATGCAGCTGCTGACCAAAAGTGACACAGGCCCAACTAGGCCTAGGAACCTTTACGAGGTAGCGTGCAGCCAGGACCCTGTTCGACTACCAAAAACCCTGTGCCCAAATGTCAGCCCAAGACACGTCCCCAAAGACGGCAGCAAGAACAGCGAACTTACGAACGTCATTGGCATGGGGATAGACCACAAGCTGGCAAGACTTATAACCCTGTGGACGACCTGAGAGACCCGTACCCGTGAACAGGGAAGAAAGGGAAACCGGATCAACCCAAAGTGTGTCCCCGGTCACAGAAGCCGTGGTGCCCTAATAACAGCGGAGGGCCACAACCAGACAACACATGAAACACAGAAACCTCTGCACCGGAGGAGAGCACAAAGCCCCCCCCGAACCCGACCCCCAGAGGCCAATGCCAACAGGAAAAGAGCCTTCGAAAAGCAATCCTGAACTGAAGGGGCCACAACAAACCGAGGAGAAGAGAGATAAGAGAGAACCCTATTCAAAGACCAAGACTGCTCAGGTGGCGCACGAGCAGGCCGGAGGTGAAACAACGCACGAGACAGCTTGTGAAGCAGTGCAGAAGTAACATCAATACTGAAAGCAAGCTGAAGTGTTTCCGCTAGGGCCGCAAGATACGAGGCGACAGTATTTGGCATAAGATGACGGTCCTGGAACAACGACGAGAGAAAGGACAACACCAAGCGAACCGAAAGAGAAGTACAACAACGAAGAGTCAAAAAGAAATGGAAGGACAGCCAGGAAACTTCATACTGCCGCCGAGAGGAAGCCCACAGGTGGGACACCATCAATGAAGTCACCTGAATATCACACAAATGGTGATAAACTCGAGTAAAAAATACCAGACGCAAAGACTCGAGGAGAAGAGCGAACCAGTCTCGTAACGGACCGTGCCGATCTTATGAAAGAGGCAGAGCCTCGGAACTCGAACCTCTGGGTTCGAACACAGGGCAGGCAGTGCCTGAAACCACGGCTGGGCCGGCCACCATGGGGCCAAGAGGACTACTCGCCCCTGGTAAGTCTCCAAGCGAGCTAGGACCTGGAGCAACAGGCACAGGAACCCCCACCTTGGCCAGTCCTGCCAAAAGGCATAGATCCCAACAGCCTCAAGGGAAGGGCGCCACATATACCGAAAGACATTGCGACCACGCTGACATGAAGAAATCCACCTCCAGGCTCCCAAACGTCTGGCAGAGCCAACTGAATGAGTCGGCATCTACCATCCATTCCGTGGACAGGGAAACAAACCTGGACAAGCAGTCTGCCAGGACGTTGGACACCCCCTCGATGTGAACTGCCAAGAGTGCCAAACCCCAAGAACTCAGCAGATGAGTCACCCGAAGAGACCAGCCCCAAAGAGCCAAGGGCCACATCGAATCCCCTCCGTTCAGGCAATGAGCCACTGGGGAGCAGTTCGAACGGTTTATCCACGGGCGACCCAAACCCTCCGAAGCGTAAACCACACCACCGCAAACACCCGCACCATGCTGTGGACCCGACAGAAAGATGGATCCACCACCCCTGGCCGGCCTGGTGAACACTGGTCAAAAAGCCCCAGCTGAGAGAATATGTGTCTGTGAACACATCAAGCGAGGGCCTGAGTAGGCGCCAAGGCACTGAACTCCGGAAAACCCGAAGAGGAAGTCATCGACACAGCAGCCGACGCAAGGCCCATGGGGGGTCAAACCCAGTGATAGTACGTGAGGCAGAAGGGACGTCAACGAAGGAACCAGAACAGCCGACGAAACTAACAACAAAACCCAAACAGAGAGGTATAACTCTCTACAATCCCAAGGAAACAAGCAAACGTAACAGTACTGCCGCGCCGCTCGTCCGCGCAGCCCTCCCCTCCCCGAGAGGGGGAAGGGGGCCCCCCCGAACCTCACTGCTCCGGCTGCATAGCACTCCAGTTCGGAAGCTAGGCTTCAACAAACACGAAAAAAACGTTGACAGGTGGGAGAGAGGGTTGCCAGGGAGCCTCCAGGACTCACCCAGAAAATCAGTTTCATTACATTCAACGCTGGTTTTCTGTGGGGAGCCCCTACGGCCCCCTGGAGTTTCATATCCAAAGAGAAGGAAAAGAAAGGGCTGACCCAGGAGGCATCAGCCCCGGTCAGCCACAAACTCCGTAACGAGAAGTCGAGACAACAGGCTGCAACCTGTGACCTAAAGCAACACCAGAACACTCAGGAGCAGACATGCTCACAAAATAACGGGCGGCCAGGAACCTGTACGACCTCCAAATCCCTGCGCCCGAAATGAGCCCAAGACACGTTACCAACATGGCAGCGAAAGCTGCAAATGTCAGAATGGCATGGGTGCGAGGTTAGACCGCAGGCTGGCTAGACTTAACCCAGCGGTCGACCTGTCAACCTGGGAGACACGAGCCCTAGAACAGGGAACGAGGAGAAACCAGATCAACCCAAAGCGCATCCCTAGCCATAGCATGCAGGTAACAGCGAAAAACCTCAACCGGACACAATACGTGACGCACCCCCCGGCTGAACTAATCAAACATCAATAACCCAAGGACACCTCCGGAAAGCAGCCGTCTCGGCCTTTGCCAGAAAAGACGGAGAAGGCTGCAAACGTACCACCATAACCAAAACAGCAGAAACCTCTGTGCCGGAGGAGAGCCGGAACTTCCCCGACCCAACCCCTAGAGACCAACGCCAACAAATATAGGACCTTTGAAATACAATCTTGAATCAAAGGGGGCTACCACAAACTGAGGAGAGGAAAGATAAGAGAGCACCCTGACCAAGGACCAGGACGGTTCAGGCAGCGCATGAGCAGGCTGGAGGTGAAACATAGTATGAGAAAGCGTACAGAACGGGGCGGACGTGACGTCCACCCTGAGAGTAAGCTGGAGTGGCTCTGCCAGCGCCGCACAATACGAGGCGACAGTAAGAAGCATCAATAAGGGTCCGGAAAACCAAGACAACCCGATGTGAAAGAGAAGACAACCTACGAAGAGCAAGAAAATGGCGAATAGAAACGCCAGGAAACTTCATACTGTCACCGAGACGAAGCTCCATGTGGGACACCATCAACAAAGACACCTGATCACCATAGAGATGGTGATACACCCACATCAAAAGACCAGACGCAAAGTGCCGAGGAGAAAGCCGAACCAGCCATGTCCGGCCATGCCACGTAAGTTGGCATAAAATCCACGAATATTCCATTGGAGAATAGACATTGGCAAAAAGAGAAAGGACAGCAACATAGAACAATGAAGAAACAAAGGTAAAGAAGAACACAGTATATGAAATATGCTCAGGATCAGTGAAGTCAGGGTTAGGGGGCATGGGGGTAAACTGAGTAAGGAGGGAGTGAAGGGAGCGGGAGGACAGACCAGAAGCGGATGGGTAGGGTCTGGAGGAGGAGGAGACAACCGAGAGGGGGGCGGCCATGGACAGCAGGAGGAGGTGGTGCAGAAACCGGGGAGCGCACCTCAGCAAAGGCAGCAACCGAGAGGGAATCAGGGGCTAAAGAAACCTCCTTAGTGGGACAGGGGGCCCAATCACCGAAATGAGAGGGGAGGGAACGAAAGAGTCAGAGGGGAGGGGGGGCAAGGAGAAAATGATGCCTTTTTACTCGCTGGGGAGGAGCCAGGCTTATGTTTCTGACTCAAGAGACAGGTGTTCCAGTAACAATGTACTGGGCGACAGACTCAATTGTCTCAACAGGAGAAGATGAACGGGAGTGAACAACATGAAGATTGCTGGGAGGATGATAGACATCAGCCTGGACAGACAGGTGGCGTGGAGGGTCACGAGACTAGGGAAAGGGATGTGAAGAATGATCAGGAAAAGAAAACACAGGAGACATGGCAGACTGGGTAGGAAGGAGAAAACTCCAGATGGAGAACCAGGAGGGGCCCCCTTCGGAACAGAACATAAAGGAACAGGGGAGGTGGTGGTGGGTGTGTCCGGGTCTTAAGGCCTGGAAACGGTTGTGAGACTGAGTAACATGGGAAGGACAAGGAGAGGTAGAACGCAACACACGAGCATAGGATACGCCAGGTGAGACGGCGAACTTGGCATCTCGCTTCAGGAAAAAGACAGACGATCCCGGTGTTTCAAGTTGAGAATGCCTTCGTCAAGTTTGTAGTGTATACACGAGAGGGAGAAGTACACTCGGACTTAAGAGTGATCATCGTCGCCACACATGGGGCATAGATAAACGTACTTGTGCACTTGAGAACACCATGCCAGAACTTCCAACACTTATTGCAAAGTCTAGGAGAGGAATGTACTCCTGAACGGAGCATTTGGCACCAGCTAGAATTATAGAGGGCGGAATGGTCATACTATCAAAAGTGATTTTCACAACTCGAAGGGGCTGACGGTGATGACCACGAAGGGGTCGAGTGAACGTATCCACCTAGAGGACAAAATGGCATTGGGCTTCGAGGATATGTTTAATATCCTCATGGGAGTCATTTAGGGTCCCTAACACCAGTTGCAACATTGTGTGCGACACCATGTGCCAACTGGTGAACAGTGAGAACAGTGCCAACACTGGCATTTAATCAAGCATTTTTGGAGACCTAAACAGGGGTCTCCCCAATGCAGGACAATGCAGCTAAGTGGGTAGCTGCATCCTGAGAAGGAGTAGCGATGACACATGTACCGAGATGGGTGGGGTTAAAAGTAACAGAGGTATCTATCGAATCAACAAGGTGTTTATGGAGGGAGAAATCGTCAGGAGTAGAATCCAGATGGTGGAGATCAAAGCATTTAGCCCATGTAGCAGGACCAAACAAGGCGTGGTACGTATTAGTATGGGAAGGGATTTGTGCGGCCGTAGCGGGGATGGCGATGAGAACCCCCAGAGAGAGAGGGGTTAAAAGGCGCAGTAGTCACAATGAGAAACAGAGCTGTGCCAGGGACGAGGTGGTCACCACTGGGCTTGAGCTCAACCCAACCACAGAGAAGGGTGTAGTCCAGTCTGGGCCCAATGTAGCGGGGCTACAGAACCCGGTCTTCCATCACAGTCCAACTCAAAAACAAAAACAAAAAATACCTGTAATGTTAGTGTTTCACAATCAAAAGTCCAGTGCCCAAAGCTAGAGAAGCAACCAAGGACACCTCGCTCGGTAAATTTATTATTATTCATGTGTGGACACTGACAGTAAGCACAATTATATAATGTTTCACATAATATTAATATATATATATATATATATATATATATTATATATATATATATATAATATATATATATATAATATATATATTTCATGTATGTATGTTGTGCCTAGTGGCCAGAACGAATGCACATCTCGGCCTAATATGCAAGGCCCGATTTGCCTAATAGGCCGAGTGATTT
>WNGS01004511.1:11205587-11252141 GCA_020271785.1 Procambarus virginalis
CTTAACGTAGATATATGATCGAACCTAACCAACCCTACCTAATCTAACCTATCTTAAAATAACCTAAACTAACATAACTAAGTCAATAATTTATGTACTTAATGTAATATAATAGTAATATTTCAAATAAACCAATTAGAAACAATATTTTGAAAATAAAACTGTGGGTGTAGCTGGTGTGGGTGTAGCCGGGTGTGGGTGTAGCCGGGTGTGGGTGTAGCTGGGTGTGGTGTACCGGGTGTGGGTGTAGCCGGGTGGTGTAGCCGGGTGTGGGTGTAGCCGGGTGTGGGTGTAGCCGGGTGTGGGTGTAGCTGGGTGTGGGTGTAGCTGGGTGTGGGTGTAGCCGGGTGTGGTGTAGCTGGGTGTGGGTGTAGCCGGTGTGGGTGTAGCCGGGTGTGGGTGTAGCCGGGTGTGGGTGTAGCTGGGTGTGGGTGTAGCCGGGTTGGTGTAGCTGGTGTGGGTGTAGCTGTGTGTGGTGTAGCTGGGTGTGGGTGTAGCCGGGTGTGGGTGTAGCTGGGTGTGGGTGTAGCCGGTGTGGGTGTAGCTGGGGTGGGGTGTAGCTGGGTGTGGGTGTAGCCGGGTGTGGGTGTAGCCGGGTGTGGGTGTAGCCGGGTGTGGTGCTAGCTGGGTGTGGGTGTAGCTGGGTGTGGGTGTAGCCGGGTGTGGGTGTAGCCGGGTGTGGGTGTAGCCGGGTGTGGTGTAGCTGGGTGTGGGTGTAGCTTGGTGTGGGTGTAGCCGGGTGTGGGTGTAGCCGGTGTGTGGTGTAGCTGGGTGTGGGTGTAGCTGGGTGTGGGTGTAGCCGGGTGTGGGTGTAGCCGGGTGTGGGTGTAGCCGGGTGTGGGTGCTAGCTGGGTGTGGGTGTAGCTGGTGTGGGTGTAGCCGGGTGTGGGTGTAGCCGGGTGTGGGTGTAGCCGGGTGTGGGTGTAGCCGTGGTGGGTGTAGCCGGGTGTGGGTGCTAGCTGGGTGTGGGTTAGCTGGGTGTGGGTGTAGCCGGGTGTGGGTGTAGCCGGGTGTGGGTGTAGCCGGTGTGGGTGTAGCTGGGTGTGGGTGTAGCCGGTGTGGGTGTAGCCGGGTGTGGGTGTAGCCGGGTGTGGGTGCTAGCTGGGTGTGGGTTTAGCTGGTGTGGGTGTAGCCGGGTGTGGGTGTAGCCGGGGTGGGTGTAGCCGGGTGTGGGTGTAGCCGGTGGTGGGTCATGGCGAGGAGGAAGGAGGAGGAAGAGCAGAAGATGGACGAGCTAAGGGAGGAAGGAAGGTTAAAGAAGAGAAATCATGTCTGACGAACCTCCTGGAATTCTATGATAAGGTAATGAAAAAAGGCAAGACAGAGAAGGATAGGTAGATTGCATATTTCTGGACTGCTAAAAAACCTTTGATACAGTTACTATACAACAGTTACTGTACATAGAAGGTTACTATACAGACTTGAGAGGCAGGCGGGAGTAGACGAAACACACTATCATGAGAAAGGAATTACCTAACAGACAGGTCAGAGTGTGATAGTGAGGAGCGAGGAGTCTGACTGGCGCAGAGTAACAGCGGGGTGCCTCAAGGATCGGTGCTGCGACCTATTATATTCCACTTTTATATAAATAACTTGACTGCAGGAGTTGAGTCTTTTATATCGATGCTTGCAGATGATGCAAAACAAATGTGAAGGTTTGAGACAGATGAGCATTGTAAGATTCTCCAGGATGACTTAAACCAGTTGCAGAGCTGGTCCAAGAAATAGTTGCTAAAGTTCAATACTAACAAAGGCATGGTGTTGGAAATGAGAACAGGAGCCAGGAGACCGGAAGCCAATACACGATGAATGGAACTACCTCCCTATAACGACTAAAGAAAAGACCTGGGAGTAGACATAACACCAAACCTAACTTCAGAGACTCATATAAATAGAATAACGTCAGCCGCTTTCTCTACTCTGGCAAAAGTCAGAACATCCTTCAGAAACCTGAATAAGGAGGCTTTTAGATCACTGTATACCGCCTGTCCGAGGCCAGTCTTAGAGTATGCCGCCCCATCTTGGACTATCCCCCCCCCCCCGCCATCTCAAAAGACACATAAGGACGCTCGAAAAAGTACAGAATTTACAACGAGACTTATCCCAGAGCTGTGACGGATGAGGTACGGAGAGAGACTGAAGCAACTAAACCTGACCACGTTAGAAACGAGGAGGAGAGGGGAGACATGATACAGACGTGTAAAATACTAGAGGGATTGACAAGGTGGAAACAGGAAATGTTTACAATGAATATCAATAGAACAAGGAGGCACAGAAAGAAGCTTGAGACTCAGATGTGTCATAGAGATGTTTGGAAGTTTTCTTTTAATGTAAGTATAGTAAGTAAATGGAATGCCCTAAAGGAGCAGATTCTTGAGAATAACTGTAGCTAATTTTTAACTTTAAAAAAGGTATGACAGAGAAATAGACCAGGAGTCATTGCACTAGCCAACCACTGCTGGAAAAGTGGGACCCATGAGCAAGAAATTTATCCTGCAGGCACAACTAGGTGAGTACACACCACACACACACACACACACACACACACCACACACACACACACACACACACACACACACACACACACACCCACACACACCACACACACACCACACACACACACACACCACACACTGTGTATCGAATTTACTCAGTTTCTATGATCGAGCAACAGAGATATTACAGGAAAGAGATGGTTGGGTTGACTGCCTCTATCTGGACCTAAAAAAGGCTTTCGACAGAGTTCCACATAAGAGGTTGTTCTGGAAACTGGAAAATATTGGAGGAGTGACAGATAAGCTTCTAACATGGATGAAAAATTTTCTGACTAATAGAAAAATGAGGGCAGTGATCAGAGGCAATGTATCGGACTCGAGAAATGTCACAAGTGGAGTACCACAGGGTTCAGTTCCTGCACCAGTGATGTTTATTGTCTTCATAAATGATCTACCAGTTGGTATACAGAATTATATGAACATGTTCGCTGATGATGCTAAGATATAGGAAGGATAAGAAACTTAGATGATTGTCATGCCCTTCAAGATGACCTGGACAAAATAAGTATATGGAGCACCACTTGGGAAATGGAATTTAATGTTAATAAATGCCATGTTATGGAATGTGGAATAGAAGAACATAGACCCCACACAACCTATACATTATTTGAGAAATCTTTAAAGAATTCTGAAAAAGAAAGAGATCTAGGGGTGGTTCTAGATAGAAAACTATCACCTGAGGACCACATAAAGAATATTGTGCGAGGAGCCTATGCCACGCTTTCTAACTTCAGAATTGCTTTTAAATACATGGATGGCGATATACTAAAGAAATTGTTCACGACTTTTGTTAGGCCAAAGCTAGAATATGCAGCGGTTGTGTGGTGCCCATATCTTAAGAAGCACATGAACAAACTGGAAAAGGTGCAAAGACATGCTACTAAGTGGCTCCCAGAACTGAAGGGCAAGAGCAACGAGGAGAGGTTAGAGGCATTAAATATGCCAAAACTAGAAGACTTAAGAAAAAGAGGTGATATGATCACTACATACAAAATAGTAACAGGAATTGATAAAATCGACAGGGAAGATTTCCTGAGACCTGGAACTTTAAGAACAAGAGGTCATAGATATAAACTAGCTAAACACAGATGCCGAAGAAATATATGAAAATTCAGTTTCGCGAACAGAGTGGTAGACGGTTGGAACAAGTTAGGGGAGAAGGTGGTGGAGGCCAAGACTGTCAGTAGTTTCAAAGCGTTATATGACAAAGAGTGCTGGGAAGACGGGACACCACGAGCGTAGCTCTCATCCTGTAACTACACTTAGGTAATTACACTTAGGTAATTACACTTAGGTAATTACACCATGGTCTTATGATAGCAGATGAGGCGAGCATCACTCTTGGGTGTTGTGTTATTGATGAAGGTATACCAGGAGAAGGTCAAGACTCACGTTACAGCGGAGATTACTGGTGCGGAGGATGTTGAGCAGCACCTCCAAGCCGCCCACCACCTTAAGGGCCACCTGACACACCTCCTGATGCAGACCACAGTCCTTAAGGCCCACCAGGGCGATGGTGGTACATGTAGCATTCCCCACCTTCAGATACTAGGGATAAGAGAGACACACACGTCACATTCCTGATTTCTGAATGATGGAGTGAGTATATATATATATGTGTGTGTGTGTGTGTGTGTGTGTGTGTGTGTGTGTGTGTGTGTGTGTGTGTGTGTGTGTGTGTGTGTGTGTGTGTGTGTGTGTGTGTGTGTAGTAAGGGTACCACCTCTGGTCCAGTTGTAGAGACCAATAGTATCTGAGAATAAAGTAAAGATTACTCAGAGAAGACTTTGTGGACCCTCACTGAACACTTCTTCTACCATCCATATTCTTTTTGTATGTATGTATATATATGTGTCTCATTTTATTTTATTTAAAACTTCATTACACAAAAAATACTCAATGACTTACTCATCCACTGGTGTCTGGAAAGAAAACAGTATGCACTACATCACACAGACACAGGAATAACCAATACTGAAATAATGATATAATAATATAATATTAACACCAACACTGTACAACTCAAATGCACAGAAGTATAAGATATGCTAAATGTGTGGCGTAGGAGGGGAAAAACCGGGACACAGACCGTGCATACATCTACAGATGGTGCACAGCCTCCGTCCCCCAGCATATGCTAATGATGATGATGATGATGATGATGATGATGATGATGATGATGATGATGATGATGATGATGATGATGATGATGATGATGATGATGATGATGATGATGATGATTGCAAAGGGGAGAATGATGTAATTTTGCCAAGTATTGAAAAAAATGAAAAGAAATAAATACAAAAATACAAAATTTAAAAATGTCAAAAGGATCGTTTAGCATATGGCGGGTATGAGGTTCCATTTTATGAACGAGTGAAAACCCAAAATGATTCGCCCTAGTAACATTTTGTTGTAAAAAAATATGGGAGTGAGGAGTGGTAGGAGATAAGTTAGGGTCAGCATGGAGGAGTGTTATATGGTAGAGGTGAATTCAAATGCGATTCATAAGAAACAGGTGTGAATAATAATATTAATTGAGTGAAGATGAATACATACTCAACTCATGTGTGCAGTAACAGTTGTCTCACTGGGAATTAGCTATATCTGATACCAATTTCGGGGCGGCGTGAGGTTCCTGCAGCAAGAAGGAGGTTTGCTGTTTCCCCTCCGACATGACCACAAGGATTTAGAGTTGATTGTTTGTTTCCCTTCACTCTCACAGGCAAACGTCCTCTCAAGTGGAGAGTCGTGACACAACTGGGCTGGTGGGCACACTCTGTGTGACCACATCCTCTCCCTGCTCCTACCCTCCCTCTGCCTTACTCCCTTCCCACATGTTACCTGTCAGTCAATGTCAATTGTTTAATCCCCTCTTTCTGTCTGTCCTATCCACTCAAACCGGACAGTTTCTCTGTTCGCTGGCGTAGTCCTTTTCTTTCACATTTATTTACTAGGCACTCCATTACATGACAATAGTCAGTCAGTCAGTTAGTCAGTCAGCCACTCAGGCGGTGAGCGACTCAAACAGTCAACCAGTCTCTTGTAGTGAAAGAGAGGTGAGTTCTCTCTCACGGCATTAATATTTACAGTTAACCATAGATTTAGATAATACAAAATTACACTTGAAGTAGATAAAAAGAAAAACAGACAGAGAGAGGCAGACAGACAGACAGACAGACTGTCTGTCTGTCGATAACGTATTCGATGTATACGATAACGTATTCAATTGATAACGAATACGTTATCGAATACATCGAATACGTTATCGATTGTTGGGATGGTTACATGTTTTTGTAAGTTCGTGAAGAACTTTTCAACAAAATTAGCACCCTTGTATGAATTGTTGAAAAAAGGGGCTAGATTTAAGTGGGCAGCTTAAAGGGCAGCTAGAGCATAGTGAGGGGCTACTCACGTTCTTTCATCAATTTCCTGTTAATATGGGAGAACTCTGTGTCTATGCTTAATGCACAACTTGCCTAAACACGCAATAGAGATTATACAACCTTAGAACACTTTCCCACCAGGAGATTCGAACCCTAGCCAGCACAGAAGCCTTACAGCAACTGTCATAGCTGGTACGCCTTTAACCCACTGCACCACAGCTCAGACCCTTAAAAGAGATGGTAATTTCGGAGTATTTTGAAGGTTCGCCCTCTGCAACATGGTATCTTCAGGCAACCTAATTAGAAAGGTTAAATATCCCGAATGGAATCCACAGGGAAATAGCAGTTAGGTTATATAGACTACGTCTAGGTTACAGATGCAACTGGGAGATTGGTGAACCCCGACAGAGAGAGTGCATCTTCTGCCAAACTGTCACAGAAAAGCCATTACTTCACTATCTCCTGGAATGTGAAGCAACCAACAACTTAGAAGAGCTTTAAGAGTTCCTGAATCTTGCAGTGGCCACCCTGAAGCCATCAACACAGCATGTTGACTCCTGGTCAACACATCATGTTGACTCCTGGTCAACAAAGGTGTCCAGCAGCTGGACACCCTCATAAAGACTGTGAAGCAGTATCCTCCCCCGCGATAACAGCTTGATGATTAAAGGCAACCTCAGAATAATGAAAAAAATTACAGAAAAAAAATGTACCACTCACGGGCTATTCATGCCCGTGTCACCTCTTGGGTGGCTTAATCTTTATCAATCAATCAATCGGAGTATTTCACCTCCAAAGATCACCACCTCCCAAGGGCAGCTAGAGCATAGTGAGGGATTACTCACGTTCTTTCTGGGGCAAGATTTACTAGACCCTCAGTTTTTTTCTGGTATGTTTCTCAGAGCACTGAGAATTTGCAGTCCGGAATTTTTCGATGAAGAAATAGCAAATATATTTGAAATTGGGAAGAAGTTAAAATAACCAAAATCGATCTTGGATCTTGCGTTTGGTCAAGCTAAAAGGACTTTCTACAAACAGACTACTAAGTCTAAACCAGAACTGAAAAATTCGTTGGTATTATCATATTCTGATGGTCTAGTAAATCTTGCCCCAGCCCTGAAGAACCTTAATATTAATCTAGTGTTCAAAAATGATAATACAGTTAAGTCCATGTTAATTAAGAACTCGCCCTCGTCTGTAGGAGGTTGTGTGTATTCCATCCCTTGTAATGAGTGTGCATGTGTTTACATTGGGCAGACAGGTAAATCTCTTTCCTCGCGTTTAAAACAGCATTCATATGCTATTCGTACAGCCCAGCAATCCAGTGCATTGTATTTACATTCCAGTTTATGTAATCATTCTATCAACTTCACAGGGGCAAAATGTATTGCTAAAAGTAAGGATTTTGTTGAACGAAACGTGATCGAGTCTGCTCTGATCAAACATTGTATCAACAGCCTTAATGTGAGCCCCGGTATGTACAAGTTGGATCCTTATTTAAGCCTCAATATAGCATGTCAAAACAGTATAGCAATCATTTAACACGTATGGCACTTGGAGATATTAATAGGAGCTGCCTCGTATGGGCCAATAGGCCTTCTGCAGTTACCTTCTTTCTTATAATTCCTTTCCTTCACTTATTCTTGGTGGTCAGGTGATCTGCCCAGGCGGATATAAAGGTCTGATCAGCAATGTTTTCTTATCTTCATTCTACTTTGCTCTGATGAAGGCGAATTAGCCAAAAACACGTATGGTGTTCATCACATGCTCTTGGAGCATGTTCAAGAGCATCTGATCTGGTGTAGTGGGTTAAGGCGTACTAGTTATGGCAGCTACTGGAAAGTAGTTGTGCTTTCTGGGTTCGAGTCCCACTGGTGGGTGTTGTCCAAAGATTGTTAATCTTCACTTGTGGTTCATGCAAGTATAGGCTTACAGCTGGACACGAGTTCTCCCATATAACAGTGGCTTGATGAAAAACGCATATAGTAACCCCTCACTCATCTAGTGCTCTTGGGAAGTGGAGATATTTGAGGTAAATACCTCGAAATCTCTGCTTCTTTTAAGGGTCTGATGTGGTGTAGTGGGTTAAGGCGTACTAGTTATGGCAGCTACTGGAAGGTGGTTGTACTTTCTGGGTTCGAGTCCCACTGGTGGGTGTTGTCCAAAGATTGTTAATCTTCACTTGTGGTTCATGCAAGTATAGGTATATATATATATATATATATATATATATATATATATATATATATATATATATATATATATATATATTGTTTCTAGCTAATAGTTTACCAACAGTATTTTCGTAATTTACCTCACACACACACACATATATATATATATATATGTGTGTGTGAGGTAAATTACGAAAATACTGTTGGTAAACTATTAGCTAGAAACAGCCCTCATAGGGATAATTTTGTCATTTACAAAATACCTTGTAAAGACTGTAATAGGTTCTATGTTGGGCAAACATCTTTAGATTTGAAAAGTAGAATTTCGCAACATAAATACTCTGTAAGACATGGCCAATTGTCTAATGCTTTGTTTGTTCATTTGTCAGAAAATTCTCACCAAATTGATTGGTAGATGGCTTCTTTAATAACGAACTGTAAAACACCCTTTCAATAGGAACATAATATAATCTGCTTTAATACAGATTACAGAATCATGCAATTTGAACATTAGCAGTGGTTTATATAATTTAGATCCAATTTTATTAATCAATTAAAAGGCGATTTGAGTAGGGTCATTGATACACATTTGTCTCACTAATACTTGTTATGAACTGTATTGTTTGTATATGTGAGCAGATTCCTTATTAAATTAAGGAAATATTCTCTGTTTTCAGCTTATTACTCACCTTCTCCATTGTATATATTTCTGCCTCTCACAGTCGGCTTGCACCACACCCTCATCCTCCTCTTCACCTCACTCACCTTCCAGGAGAACCTCTTCCTCTCTAAACCATTCAGGTTTCAAGAGAACCTCAGCCCACTCACCTTCCAGGAGAGCTCACACCCTTATTCCTCAAAGTCAACTTCCAGCACAACTTCTCCACCTCTCTTACCCTCCATCACAACCTCCAACTACACTCCACCTCTCTCACCTTCCATCACAATCCCCCCCCCCTCCACACTCACCTTTACCATCTTCTGTATCTGCCAGTAGTCAGAAGAGAGCTCGGCGGACTGCAGGTCCAGCTGGTAGATGTCCTCTTCCTCCTCCTCGTCCTCTTCCTCCTCCAGTTCATCCTCCGCTTCCTCCACCTGCTGCTCGTCGTCAGAGTTCTCCAACTGCGAAAATGGGTTATCTTTGAGCTCGCGGAGCCTTGAGGAATGATGCGGGACATTGCCTTCTTCGGTGACCATCCGCGCAAGTACGAAACGAAAAACTCGTCAGCAAATGTCGATATTTGTGTGAAAGTTGAATAGACGTTTTGTTGTAACAGTCTAGCTGTTTTAAGAATTGATGTAGACTATTATATCTTGTATTGTATTTATACATGGGTAATCTTGTTCTACAGTCAGAGGGGTAGTGTTTTACCTGGGAAGTTGGGAAGAGTCATTCCAAAGGGTCAAGGGATTAGTGGTGTAGGGTTTTAAACAAGATGGCCACCGCCTTCCATGGTTGTTAATTCACTAAATTTAGAGAATTCGTGTATTAAATGTAATTGCAGTTAATAACTTCCTTGGTTACGCGAGGGGTGTGTGTGCCTCTTGTGTACTATATAGCAGTAGTACTGTTGAGCTACCTGGTTCATTGGTAGCTCAACAGTTCCTAAATTAACATTGGTTACGCACCAATGTTAATTAAAATTAACATCATGTTTGAGTAAAGAATCCGTCCCTATAGTTGACAAAGGGACATAGAGGTCATCTAGGTTGGGAACTAGTTGAAATTGAAATTGAAATAAGTTTATTGAGGTAAAATACACACAAAGGGGTGATGTAGCTCAAGCTATCTCACCCCGTTCAGTACATCGTGTTAATACATACATATAACACATCACAAACAATAAACATATTACCAAACATCCTGAGAGATAAACATCTACATTTCCTCCTTTCCACAAGTAGTATGGTACCAGACGAACACAAATACTGTTATAACCTAGGTGTACTAGGGAGCTAGTTGATCTTGCTAAGACTGACTCATCCTATGGTCAAGAACGGTCACATGGCTGTAAGAAGTGCTACTGGCCACTTTGTTTGTTTATTCAGTAATATGGAGAATTTCAAGTATTATTCAGATATTTTAATTTTAATCAACCTTGCTCAAGCACCAATGTAAATTACCATCATTTGAAAATAAAGATCCAGTTAATCTTAGTTGTCTAGTGAATATATTTAGCTTTGTTAATTGTCTTTGAAAATTAGTTTGGCAACTGGCCTAGGTTAGCTTTACAGTTAGTGAGAGCAGCTTTGTGTAGTGTGGCTGGTAACGTCTCGAGTCAAGACCTAAAGCAGACATCCCATCCGGCTTGGCTTGTGTTTTTAAGGTAAAGTGTTGTTTTTTTAATTAAGTGCAGTGGTAGTAATCCACATTAATTAAGAAAGAGATATTTAAGTTGTAGGGCGTTCAGGGCGTGTTTCAATATACTATTGTGCTTAATAAACTGTGATTTGATTAATGGTGTTTAGTGGAATTTTCCTGTGTTATTGAATAAGCCTAAGTGAACGTCGAAAGCATTCCTTGGTCTACGTAATATATATAAGCCCTTTTGGTTGAGTTAAACCACACTTTAAAGTAAATTTATCCCTCCTATTCATAATTGGGGATCAATATTCGTGGCTTTATATCTAATTGACTGTTTCCTGTTTCACAGTCAGTTAGATATACCTTTGTCAGTTCTCGAATAAATCCATTAAATCCTCCTGACTATCGGAGCTATTTATAGATTTCCCAATACTAATATAGCTTCATTCTCAGATAACCTAAGTATTCTTATCATAAACAATAATCTCAACAAAAATCACATCATTCTAGGAGGAGACTTCAATATTGACCTGGGTCAACAAAATAGCCCTCAAGTCGACTATTTCCTAAACAGCATGAACTCCTGTGTTCTAATCCCCACAATCACCAAGCCCACCCGAGTCACTAAAACATCTGCCACTTCTTTAGGATCACTATGGACTAACATAACAGCTCCCCCTGCATCTGGTATAATCTTTGACAGAACAACTGGCCACTATCGTACCTTCGTCATAGCAAACATGGATATAAACACCACCAGAAAGCAAGAAGCTTACATTCAGGCTACACAGTGAAGCAGCTATTGGCAATCTTACAAATGTACTTCACAATATCAACTGGGAATCTGAATTCAGTAAATACAATGGATATAAATTCACGAGCTTCTCTTCCTTCTCCTTCCTCTCTCTTCCTCTCTAAAATTCTTAGTCTCTACAACACTCATTGTCCCCTCCTCAACAAGCAAGTAACTGACAAAAGAATAAAGAATCCGTAGGTCACAAGTGGCATATTCAAATCAATCAACAAGAAACGTGAATATGAAAAGAAATTTAGGATTGGCCTAAAAGGAAGTACTCATCAATGCTTACCAATATCATAAGAAAAGCAAAACTCTCCTATTATGAGAATAGATTCAAAGAAGCAAAAGGCAAAATGAAATGCACATGAAAAGCCATCTCTAACATCCTAGGAACTAAACAACACTCATATAACCAGATAAAACTCTCCAAGGATGGCTATACAACTGCAACTGATTTAGAAACGGCAAATGAATTTAATAGCTTCTTTCATCGGTTGGTGCTAACCTTGCCAGTAAAATCCCTCAGACACATATCAACACATATGTCTCAGGCAGCTATCCAAACTTTCTTCTCCTTTCACCAGTCAGCCCGATAGATGTTGTGTCCATCATACACTCACTAAAAAGAAAAGCTGGGACACAGTGAAATACCATCCATGGTATACGAGAGTGCCTCCTATAGCTCTGGTGTTCAACAAATCTCTAGAGAGTCATACCTTCCCTGATATCTTAAAAAATCACGAGTAACGCCAGCTCATAAAGGAGGCAATCCGGTAGACATAAACAATTATAGACCAATATCAAACCTACCCATACTATCAAAAATATTTGAACAAATTATCTACAACAGCTCTACTCCTATCTCTCGCAAAATTCGACATACTCAGCCCCTGTCAGTTTGGCTTCCGCTCCCAAAAGAGTACCAACGATGATGCAATTATTAGTCTTCTTGATGTAATCTACTCAGCCTTGACAAAAATGAGCTTCTGATTGGACTCTTCATTGACCTGAAATAGCTTTTGACATCGTTAATCACACTACCTCTTACTTAAACTCCACCATTATGGAATCCGAGGCCATACACTGGACTATATCCGATCCTATCTTAGTGATAGACACCAGTGTGTAGCATCAATGATATAACCCTCTCCCACTCTACCAATAACCGTACGAGTGCCACAGGGCAGCATCTTAGGACCTCTCCTATTTCTCATATACATCAATGATCTGCCTAATGTCTCTAACATTCTTAAACCCCTATATTGTTTGCTGATGATACTACTTCATCTACTCAGACCCCAACCCACNCCGTGGAGGAGTGAAGAAAGACTCGGGCTTACTTTGTAACGATGACCTCCCTGAGTCTTGCCTGCCGGACAAAGAGGTTGCAGGAACTCCTTTCCCGCCTGTCTTCTCTATCTTTTCCTCAACAAGGTCGCCAGCTGGGTTATTATATCTGCACCCCAGTAATGCAGTTCAGTGGGTGTATTATTATATTGTTTGTTGCCAGTGTGTTGCTACTCCCAAGACAATGAGAAATTCTATAGGGAACGCGATGTCGCCTAAATGTGTATGGTGACCCTCGTGTATGCTCAATAGAGAAATATAATAATAATAATAATGGAGGCACACTCAAACACAATAATAAAATGTGAATTTACTGATACGAATACATGATCACACATATGACTATAAGTGATATAAGAGAATGATAAAATAATAATAATAACTCTGGAGATTGACAGCAACTCTTCTCTCACGTTCTCCAGGCTCCTTCAACTGGGCAGAAAGACAGGAGTCACACACTCTCTCACAGAAGGGCCTCTTCACCACGTCGGCTCCTCTTCTTCACTGTCCTGCCATCCACACACACTGTCCTCTCTGACAGTCCTGGACATAAGCTGCCCTGCAGCCTATTCTGCTACTAAAGCCTTAATATCCTATTTCCACATATATATATGTGAATATAATGGCCTATCTAGCCTACTCTCATAAAGGGGTAATGGGAGGGAAAATGATCTACCTTAACAATCCTTGGCTCACGACGCCTGTCCCTCGATGGTGTGAGGGTCGTATGCTTCCTGAGTCGATCCTCGGTGATCCAGGAACGTTCCCACAGGTCCTCAGGTGTCGTGAAGCCTCGCGTCTTCGCCGTTCCAATCCCTGGGGTTCAGCTATCCCAATCCTGGTCCATCGATGGGCGCTGAGCTTATCACCATATTCACCCACACGTTCCTTCCACGAGGCGTTGCTCCTCGCCCTAGGAACGGTGTCGTCCCTCTAACAACCTCAGTGGATGTGACCCGGTCACAGCTATGCCTGCCCGCCACACCTCTTCCAGGCCCTCACATCCAGCGTCGCCGCCCAGCGTCGTCACCGAATCTTTCCCAAGTTTGGCACTTCTCTGCTCAATCAACTTGGTTCCTTTTGCTTCCCAGAAGCGCGGGGTCTCCTATATATCAGGTGGGCTGCGATGGCTAGCTCTAATCCACTGAGAAAGGCCTGTTTAACCTCCAATCCTTGAGAGCTGACAGAGGAGCGTCCTCTCCCCTTCGCTGTCAGGTCCAATCTGACCATGGCGCCGCCCGGGTACTCGGTGACGTCATGGCGGGCTCTGATTGGTCGCCTGTGACCCGAGTCACCCAATCCGCACACGGCTTGGCGTCCATTCTAAAAGGTCATATCTGCAGTAGGGGATACTCTTTCATTTATATCCGGGCGCCTCTTTCCCCTTACCTACAGACTTATAATGTAAGTTTCTCCCTGCAGGGAGAGTCGATATGACTCTTATAGCAGGCAACGAAAGAGATAGGAGAGGGCACCGTAACAGTACTCACCTAGTTGTACTCACCTAGTTGTGCTTGCGGGGGTTGAGCTCTGGCTCTTTGGTCCCGCCTCTCAACCGTCAATCAACAGGTGTACAGTTTCCTGAGCCTATTGGGCTCTATCATATCTACACTTGAAACTGTGGTAGTGTGATGGGGTGTGTGGTAGTGTGGTGGGGAGTGTGCTAGTGTGGTGGGGTGTGTTGTAGTGTGGTTGGGTGTGTGGTAGTGTGGTGGGGAGTGTGCTAGTGTGGTGGGGTGTGTTGTAGTGTGGTTGGGTGTGTGGTAGTGTGATTGGGTGTGTTGTAGTGTGGTGGGGTGTGTTGTAGTGTGGTTCGGTGTGTGGTAGTGTGGTTGGGTGTGTTGTAGTGTGGTGGGGTTGTGTGATAGTGTTCTGGGATGTGTGGTAATGTTGTGGGGTGTGTGGTAGTGTGGTGGGGTGTGGTAGTTTGGTGGGTTCGTGTGGTAGTGTGGTGGGGTGTGTGGTAGTGTGATGGGGTGTGTGGTAATGTGATGGGGTGTCATGTCATTTATGCACATTAAATTCCTTTTGCTAAGTGGTGTTCCATATACTTATTTTGTCCAGGTCTTCTTGAAGGGCATTACAATCATCTAAGTTTCTAATCCTTCCTATTATCTTAGCATCATCAGCAAACATGTTCACATAATTCTGTATTCCACCTGTCAGATCATTTATGTAGACAATGAACATCACCAGTGCATGAACTGAACCCTGTGGTACTCCACTTGACATTTCTCTAGTCCGATACATTGCCTCTGAGTACTGCCCTCATTTTTCTATCAGTTAGAAAATTTTTCCTCCATGTTAGAAGCTTACCTGTCACCCCTCCAATATGTTCCAATTTCCAGAACAACCTCTTGTGTGTTCAACTATGTTTATTGAGACAAGAAAGAAATACATCTCAAAGGGATAGAGTAGCTCAGTCTATTTCTATCTGTCTTGTGTGGAACTCGGTCGAAAGCGTTTTTTAGGTCCAGATAGATGCAGTCAACCCAACCATCTCTTTCCTGTAAAACTTCTGTGGCTCGATCATAGAAACCGAGTAAATTTGTTATACAGGATCTTCCACATTCAAAACCATACTGACAGTCTGATATTATATCGTTTGTCTCCAAGGTGTCCTACCCATTAAGTTTTAATTATTTTTTCCAATATTTTGACTATTACACTTGTCAACGATACAGGTCTATAAATGAGGGGGGGGGGGTCTTCCCTGCCGGCACTTTTGCAGATTGGAACTATGTTAGGCTTTTTCCACACATTTGCTATGACTCCTGTACACTGGGGTGCTTGAAAAATCAGTTGAAGTGGAATGCTGAGTTCGGGTGCACATTCTCTCAGAACCCATGGTGAAACTCCATCTGGGCCAAAGCAGTTGGCCTAGATGGCTCAGTGTTTGCTCAGTGATTGTGGGGTGCATCCTTCTTGCCTGTAGGGTGAGTCTAATGAGTTGAGTTTGACTCTGGGTGCTATACTGGTTCTCTGGTTCTGCCAGTTTCACTGCCACCAGAGCCATCAGGTTTGGGCCTGTCTGCTTTTCATTGGATCTTGTTTCACACCGCTTCATTTTCGGGTTTTTCGGGACTTATTTTTGCCACGTCCTCCTCCCCGGTCCCTNTAACCGCCAAAACATCCAATAATGGGAGACCAGCAGGAGAAGAAAGGGCACAGCCATCCACCTACCACTCAAGCAAATGAGATGATCTAAAAAAAAAAAAAAAAAAAAAAAAAAAAAAAAAAAAAAAAAAAAAAAAAAAGTGTCAGCGTGGAGAAAACCCAACTGGGATTCACGACACAAACAGCAACTTAGAAGAGGGCACTGGACAGTGTGTCAAGGAAAATTCAGCAGAATAACCTGCTAGAAGAGCAGGTATCTCATCCACGAGAAAAATCTAACTTTGAGTGTAATGAAATGCCTCTTTCCTGGGCTTTCCTGGGGCTTTCCTCAGTAGCTTCCTGAGCTAACAGCAAGGTTAGTTCCCCACCTATTATGCCTAACCAGGCCCATGCAAATGATAAAAGCCTAATACAGAACAAAATTGAACCACCTTTACCTCTGAGTGAACAAAAAGTTCACTCAGAGGTAAAGGTAGCCTGGGGATACTAGATCAACCCAAGCCAAGAGGAGAAACTATCAGAAACATAGAGCTCCCAAAACAAGCACCTGCATGGAGAAATATTGGCAACTGCCAACTATGTATATACTTAAAACCAATTACTGCCACTAGTTTGTTAACACCACCTCACCACTAGATGGCAGACTGAGGGTCCGGCCAGCCACCTTAGTCATATGCATGGTGCAGTATTTGCAACAGCTCAATTGTGCTACAAAAAACCCTTCCTGATTCCAGTTTTCAGTAAAGTGTTGGTTATACTTTTGGACTTCAACCAGCAGGGCCTGTGTTTGAGTTTGTTCCAGTTTTTGTGTCACTTCACAGGTGTTTTTTTTTTTTTTGGTAAGATTTGTGAAATATGGAGTGAGATATAACATTTATTCATGAATATACAAGCAACTGGTGAATAGTAGTTCTACTGAAAAACAAGAGGGAGGAACATCATTCAGGAAAAAATAGTAGTAGAGCTGGTAGCACCGGTAACAGTTTGGAACAAGCTCAACATTTTAGATGGTTGGGACCAGCTCACATCATTATAGTGTACAAGGTGCTGGGGATGACAAAAAACGAACACTGAATGTAATGAAATGCCCCTTTCTGTGCGAACCCCGGTGGATCCCTGAAGCTATACTGCCGAGATAACTTTTTATTCCTCAGTCACAATCAGTCATAGGTGTCCTGTTGGCCTGCCAGGGACCAGAGTCACAACCTGGCCCTCTCAAAAAGGCTGAGAGAGAGGGCAGGGGATTGTTATGAACACTCTTACTGGGAAAGCAGCCAGAAAGTAGATACGACAAAACATGTAACTGCATGGTTCATGAAAAGAAAGCACAAAAACAGCTGACAAACACCATAGAACAATAACTTGAAACAAGATGCTTAATTTCAAACTGGGTAGAGGGACAAAAGGAAACAGGGAGCTACCAGGAATCATCCAAAAAGGGTGTGCTCAATTACAGTCAATGTTGGTTTTCTGGAGGAAGCCCCATGGTGACTTCCTGAAGCTAACAAATAGGAAGGAAGGAAAACATGAGACTTACCATGGATGAGGAAAGGTGGCACGTACAAAGTCTTAGATGAGATGCTAGGTTGGGAAACCCAGCCCAAGAAAACACAAACCCAAATGGGACTAGGAATAATGACCTGATACCAGGTAACTAAGACCCCCGAGCTTGAAAATTAGCCCATTACAGATGGCAAACATGGCAGCTAAAGGTGCGAACTTATGAACAATACAGATCTTAGGGTAGACTGCATATCGGCTAGTGTTAGGGCACAACAGAAGGTCCAAACCCAGCTGGACAAACCAAGCATCAACTACCAAGGGACTCCTCCAGAAGGGGAGGAGAAGAGCATCAAAAGAACCTGATGGAAATCCTCAGCAGTTTAAAGACCAACTTATGAAAATAAAATACTGCTTAGAAAACCTCACAAACCCCGCCCCTAAGATCATCTTGCTTGGTGATTTCGACTTAAGACATTTAAACTGGAAAAATGTAGCAAGTACTGTTATAGCAGAGAGAATCCAAGGAAGCCACCTGAATGAGAAGTCACACACAAATGACCTCTTGTGGATGTCTGAGAGATTTGCTTTAAACCAGCAAATAGTAGAGCCAACCAAGAAAGAAAACATCCTAGACCTCATTTTTACAAACAACAATGAGCTGATTATGGATATAATGATTACAACTACTAGTTACTCAGATCACAACCTGATTGAAGTTCAGATGAGCATGTGAAATAGACCTGTACAACAAATCTCAAATCCTAGAGGGGGAGAATTCAGCAAATTAAATTTGAACAACAAACTGATTAACTGGGCATAAATAAACCAAGACCTCGCAGAACTATGCTGGGAAGAACAACTAAATAATGCAGACTTAAACCAGTGCTTTGAGAAAATAATGCCTATTTTCTCGAAGCACTGGTTCAAGTTTGATTGTTCTTAATCAAAACTGGTAATACTTCTTGATATCTACCATCTAGGTAGCACTAGGAATATGTAGATAGCATATACCACCAAGAGAGAAAAAGATGCAAACTGGAACAAGAATGGCACTCCCTCTACAGGCGAAGAAAACAAATAGCATAACATCTCAAACACTTCATTCTATTCCAACAACGACAAGGAAGGCTATGTAGGGAAATAGAAATGATCGAACTCAAGCTGAGAGAATCATAAAATCCAAGCGTGGAAAAGGGAGCAAAAGGTCATAAGTGAAAGAGAGGAGCCTGAAATACTTTTTCTCTCAAGAAAAACCCAGCATTGAATGTAATGAAACACCAATGACATGTGCCATATTGGTTAAGATGCCATTAGCACCCGGAGTGCTAGTGCCTACCGTGGACCACGAGCCAGAACCTGAACCCCTCAAAGGCGCAGGGAGCAATGGCCATACGCACTTAATATTTAGAGTTTGTCATGTCTGCCACAGACTGGGAAAGGCACCCAGAAAGGTAGGCGAACCAATACAAACCTCTAACTGGTTAAAATTGCAACCTACATCTGAACAGAACTAAAGAACTACACAAAAGAGAAAATAATGAAACAAGCAAATCATCATCCAACTAGCACGCCCACTCGTTTCTGCCCCCCCCCCAACAGGAGGAAGGGTGGAGCCTGCTCAGCCGAGCCAGCCGCTCCACCCCCAGTTCATAGAATGATGAAAACCTCCGACCAGAGGGAGAGAGTCAGGGAGCCTCTGGGGCTCGCCCAGAAAATGGCAGTTCATTACATTCAACGATGGTTTTCTGTGGGGACCCCATCGGCTCCCTGAAGCTAATTACCCACGGTTAAGTAAAAACAGGAACTTAACCGGAAGGCGGCAGCACTGCCGGACTCATGACAAAGATGAGACAACAGGCCACAACAGACATCCCAAAGCAACACAAGGCCACAGAGGGCCTGAAACATTGACAAGATAGCAGCAAGAGCTGCAACCTTCCTCGCATCATGGGCACAAGGATAGACCGAAGGCCGGCTAGACTTAATAACCTTGCGGACAACCTGAGACACACTATACCTGGGAACCAGGGAAACCAAGTCTATCCAAAGCCCGTTCATTGTCGCTAAACCAGTAGCGTGCAGGAAGTGACAAAGCCACAACCGGACACAAAACATGATGCACCCCCAGCCTAACCTACCAGGCATCAAAAACCCACGGACCCCTCCGGAAACCAGCCATCTCATTCTTCACTAGAAAAGAATAAGGCTGCAAACGAACAAAACAACCCCCAGGACCAAAAGAGCAAAAACCCCTGCTCCGGAGAAGAGCATGAAGCGCCCCCATTCAACTCCCAGAGACTAAAGCAACAAGAACACGACCTTAAGAAAACAATCCCAGACCGAAGGGGCCACAACCTACCGAGGATAAGAGAGAAATGAGAGCATCCACTCCAAAGACCAGGAAGGCTCGGGCGGCACATGAGCAGGCTGGAGGGAAAAAAATGTACAAGAGAGCTTGCAGAACAGAGCAGAAGTGACATCCACCCGAAACGCAAGCTGGAGCGACTCTGCCAACACCACATGATAAAAAGCAACAGTATTTGCCATAAGACGCCTCTCCTGAAAGAGCTAAGAAAGGACAAAATAACCAGAACAGACACTGACAAAATTATATGATGGGAAAGGAAATGGCAGAATGACTGCCAGGAGACTTCATACTGTTGCTGAGAGGAAGACCACAGGTGGAACACCATCAATGAAGCCACCTGATCACTGTACAAATGGCGATACATCCGCTTAAAAGAAATCAGACACGAAGAGCGGAAGAATAAGTCAAACCAGCAAGGTACCTCACTGGGCCGACCTGCTGAAAGAAGAGTAGCCGCATAAAAAACTCCCAGTTGGGACATCGTGCAAGCAGCGTCTGAAACAAAGGCTGGGCCAGTCACTACAGGGCCAGGAGAATCACTCTCTACCAAAAGGATTCGTGCCGTGCCAAAACCTGAAGCAGCAGCTGGACCGGGTGATGAAGGTACAGGAACGCCCCCCCCCCTTGACCAGCCCTGCCAGAAAGTGCCGCCTGGCAGTCATGGAATGGCACCCCGTATGTGGGGAGGCACCAGGACCAAGCCGATGCGAAGAGGTCCACCTCCGGATGCCCCAACGTCTGACAAAGCCAAAGGAAGGAGGCGGCGTCAACCATCCACTCCGTGGAAAGAGGAATGAAGTGAGACAGGTGCTCCACCAGGACATTGGACACCCCTTGAATGTAAATGGTGTGGAGAGCTAAGCTAGGAGGTAGTAAAGCAGATGCAAAAAAATATAGACCAATACCTCTAACTTCACACACATCACAAAAACTTTGAAAGAGTGCTAAGTAGTAAGATTACAAATAACATGGAATCACCACATTTACATAACCCTGAACAAAACTGGTTCAGAACAGGGTGCTCCTGCCTCTCATGGTTGCTAGTTCACCATGACATGGACTTAGGTGCTATGGAAGACAAACAAAATACAGATGTAATATACAGACTTTGCAAAACCTTTCAACAAATGTGACCATGGTGTTATTGTGCACAAAATGCGTTCAAAAGGAATTACAGTACCGGCAAAGTAGGGAGATGGCTCTTCAACTTCCTAATGAACAGAATGCAGTGTGTAATAGTTAACACAGTAAAATATGGATTACCTACTGTGAAAAGCTCAGTCCCCCAAGGTACCGTACATGATCCGGTACTTTATCTCATCCTAATATCAGACATAGACAAGGATACAAACTAGAGCACTGTATCATCATTTGCTGATGACACTAGGATTTTCAATTGAGTAGACACGGTAGAGGACACGGCAAACCTCCAATCGTATGAAAATTGGGTCTTTCAACAGGCCACAGATAATAATATGATGTTTAATGAAAATAAGTTCCAGCTCCTGCATTATGGAAAAGCATAAAAATGTAAAAACGAAAACCACATTATAAAAAGGAATAAAATCACTACAGAACGAAAAAGCAATGGAAAGGATCTAGGAGTAATCATGTCGGAAGACCTTACCTTTACAGAACACAATAAAGTATGTTATGACTGCAAGAAAAATAACAGGTTGGATAACAAAGACCGTCCAAACAACGTATGCCATACCAATGATGATACTTTTCAAGAAACTAGTGCTCTCTAGGGTGGAATAATGTTGCACTCTGCTAGCCCCATTCAAATCTGTCCTCCTACAGATAACGTTGCTTTTCACTGGTATGCTTTACATAAGGCCAAAAATTGTCGTACTGTACTAGAAAATGGAAGCGGCTCGCAAAAGTGATGTACAGTCCCGTTTTCTGTTTTAGATCCACTGGTACGCTAGGAGAGGACACTATAAATTGACTGTTTTCTTGATGTTGGAAAACCTTAGGAGGATGGGCTGCCCATTCAAAGCCAGTGAAATTGCTGACCTAGAGAGCATACAAAGATCCTTTACTGCTAGAAACCACTCTATACTGTAAGCCATCTTAATAATTGGGACCGATTATAAATTTTAAATCTGTATTCTCTAGAATGCAGTTGAAAGAGGTACATAATAATCTACACATGGAAGATATTAGAAAGCCTGGTTCCAAACCAGAACACAGAAATATCATCACATGAGACCAATAGGAATGGCAGGATGTCCAAAATACCCCTGTTGAAAATCAGAGGTGAAATAGATATGCTGAGGGAAAACTCCATCCACATTAAGGGGCCCAAGACTTTTCAACACTCTCCCAGACAACAAAGACTCCGTTCCAATAATCATGGATAAGATGTTTCACTGACTGATTTATCATACAGAGGGCAAGAAACACAGTTCAGCTACAGTGGTGTCTTTCCAACGCATAGTCAATGTAGCAAGAGGTCAGGGTAGGGGTATGCTGCCTTCTGACCAATAAGTTTGGAAGCGTATTTGTTTCCTGATTACAGTAATATGTTCCATGAGTGGCTCTTCAAAATATGCCGTAAAATACTCCATTTCACTTGTGTCCTCACCAGTATATGGGAAAATGTCTAACCCCAACATCTGTATCATCAAATGTAGGAATTTGTGTAACAAAGTGCACACCATTTCCATGTTTACACCTGCTGTTCTGGTGGAGGCACCAGCACCACTGCCATGTATCCTAGTACCAATAAACTACGTCGATTAGATGAAGCCTGTCTATAAGGCACACCGAGTACGAACAGCTGACATGTGGGCATTCGTCCATCAATATCTCTATGTGACATCACATGATGGGCAAATAGCCAACGCAGCAGAGCAGTGCCTGGTAACACCACATACACGGCTACCACTAGCCATAGCACTTCAAAAACTGCAATCAGATTCCTAGTCACTAAATTCTGAAAATATGTCATCTTCCACATGTTCATTGCCTAAAAAACAGCATGTGGCATAGATTCACAAGGCCTGTCTTGAGGTGGGAGTGGTGATGCTATAGGTCCAACCCTGGGGTGGACATACATGCTGACATCACTGCCTGTATCACTTTGTTCTGATTTTTGTGTATATTCTTGTGTAATCTTTGTGTATAATATAATGTATAAACCCACACAAGAGTCAGATAGGTCACATGGAAACACACAAAAACAACCAAGGAATGTCCATAAACCTTGGAAAACCAACAATGCCATAGTAAGGCCAAATCTGACCCAAAATAATAAGAGGGCAGACAAAAAAGGCAGAGGAGGCAGGAACCATAGGATTTGCCACAAACTTAACCTAGCCAAATAGTAATTGGGAAGCAGGAACCTCCAAAACATGGTGCAACTGGTGAAATAGAACGGGATCCAAAAGCAAACCCAGGGAGAATCAGCCGAGGAACCCCAATTGAAATGAAGGGAGAAAAATGGAACCCCCCACTCAAAGCAGAGTAAAATCCTCTATAAAGAGAAGCAGAAACAAAGATTGTATGGCACCCAGGGACTCGCTTCAGTTTCCTCCTCCATCTCTGGAAGCCCAGCATGAAGGCTTCCTGACTTCCTGAGGCAGACCCTCAAATGGCAGACCCATTTGATGTGTGCCTGATGCCAAGCGAGAGAAGATACCTAGACGGGGTTCTGGGAGTTCTTCTACTCCCCCAAGCCTAGCCCGGCTTGACTTGTGAGAGCTTGGTTCAACAGGCTATTGCTTGAAGCGGCCCGCAGGCCCACATATCCACCACAGCCCAGTTGGTTTGGCACTTTTTGAAGAAAACTATCCAGTTTTATCTTGAAAACATCCACATTTGTTCTGCAAATATTTCTTAATACTCACCCGGGAGGATTTTAAACAACCGTGGACCTCTGATGTTTATACAGTGTTCTCTAACTGTGCCCATTGCACCTCTGCTCTTCACTGGTACTATTCTGCATTTCCTTTCATACTGTTCACTCCAGTGTGTTGTTATTTTACTATGTAGATTTGGGACCTGGTCCTCCAGTATTTTCCATGTGCATTATTATTTGATCTCTCTCTCATCTTCTTTCTAGGTAGTACATTTGGAGAGCTTCGAGACGATCTCAATAATTTAGGTGCTATATTGTGCCTATGTATGCCATATATGTTGTTCTCTGTATTCCCTCTATTTCAGCAATCTCTCCTGCTCTGAAGCCGGAAGTGAGTATCGAGCAGTACTCAACATGGGACAGCACAAGTGATCTGAATAGTACAACCATTGTGATGGGATCCCTAGATTTGAATGTTCTCATAATCCATCATTTTTCTGGCTGACGAAATATTTACTTGGTTATGCCCCCCCAAACTTTAGGTCATCAGACATCATTATTCCCAGATCCTTTACATGCTGCTTTCCACCATGTGCAGATTTGATTGTGTTTTGTACCCTGTATTTTGTTTAAGGTCCTCATTTTTATCATACCCAAGTACCTGAAAATTATACCTGTTAAACATCATATTATTTTCTGCTGCCAAGTCTAAAACTTTATTAATATCTGATTGTAGATTATCCAAAAACAAACCACCACCAGATAAAAGGATCCAATCCATACCCCCTATGCCAGAAAGCGAAGGCACTGGATCCGCAGCAGGATGCAAGAGCTCAACTGCCTGTGATGTCAAAGTGAAGGATCACCCCAGAGGCCAGCAACATGCAGCAAAGCTGACAGACATCCCTCAAACTCTCATGTGACAGACGGTTCAATCTATCACGAGTTGTGCTGCAGACCTGAAGGGAAGAGTTTCCAGAGCTTGAAGATAACTAACAAAGCAGGACACCTAAGTTAGTGCAGGAGCAATGCTGAATGAAGCTTCAGGAAGGGTCCCCTTAAATGCATGTAGCTCATAGTGCAGAATATATGCATACACAACAAAAGAGACTTGTAACACATTAATGTGAGCAAATATGAAAGGTTAAAAATGACACACAACCAAATAACCATCACAAGACAAAGTCCAAAGGATGGCCATCACTTATCTTCATAAAGAAGTGGAACTCGCTATAAGTGATCAGGAAGAGTGCCTGAGGCCACATCAGCAACAGGAATGAGTAGACACTGACTTAAAGTTGGGATGACACCTGACATATGCACTAAGGGGGGTGTTTTGTACCCAGTTTTGAATGAACTATTTTATTTTGAGTCATTCTTTTGCATTGTCTGCTGGCTGTCTCAATGCTTCCATTAATTGAACCATGCAGTTGTCTGATTGTCTCATTTGTTTTCTGATTGCTTTCCCAGTGAGGGTGATTTGTAACAATCCCCTGCTCTCTCTGCTTCTGTAAAGGCACCAAGCTCTGGTTCTGACCTCAGCAGGCACACAAGACACCTATGACTGATTTTATTGAGTAATAGGAGATATCTCACCAATATAGCTTTGGGGAATCACCAAGGAGAGTCCCCCAAAGAAAGGAATAATCACAGAATTGACCAGGATGAGTGGCAAACATTAGCTCCTGAAGACGTACACAAAGTGATGAATACTGGGAAACTAAAAGGCACAACTAATTCTAATTAACATAAAATTGTACATATAATTAAAGACATTGTGAAGAAAAACAATGGCAGTCCCAGCAGTTTAAATGATTGCGTGAATCTATGTATGCAGTATGGTTATACAGTACAGCATATCAATTTTCTAGCTCTAACATTCTGCTTGTCTTTGGAAGAGGATGTGACAACATTATTTGATACATGAGATCACCAGTACAGTACTGTACACTGAAGTGTTGAGGAATATCATCATTGGCATGGTATCCCTTATTATGAAGGTTTTCATTCCTGATCGCGTCCAACCAGGTTGTTGGATGACATTGCTCGCAGCCTGACGTATGAATCACAGCATGGTTGATGAGGTATTCTTTATAGGGGTTTGTCGAGTTCTCTCTTAAACACTGAGAGGCCTGTCAGTTATGCCCCTTATGTAGCGGAAGAGGTGAAAAGTCTTGGCCCTTGATTTGATAAGAATCTCCCTTAATGTAACTACTGCACCTCTGCTTTTCAATGTGGGTATTTTGCACATCATGCCATGTCTACTGGTTTCAAGTGATGTAATCTCCATTTTCAGATTTGGAACCTATGCCTCTCTCTCATCTGCGCTCTAGAGAATACAGATATATAACTTTTATTGGTCCAAATAATTAACACTTTAGCGTCCCCAGCGCACCACCCCTCAACTATGCGATTTGGGTCCCAGCCTTTCACGGGAGCGCGCGTTAATTTAAAAAAGTGTATACTCTCTTCAACTTTGTCACCTCAATTCTCGTCCTACGAGATTAAATTTAGTATCATTGTGTTAGCAATAAAATTCTCTACAGCACTAAATGCATATAAACTCCAAAAGCCCGGCTAATTACCCGCAGCAAACAGAGAAAGTGCGAACGAGTTACCCAGGAGCGCGCAAAAGCGATAAAATGTGTTCACTCTTTTCACTCTGGTCACCTCAATTTTCGTCCTAGGTCTTTCATTTTGTATCAATGGGTTCGCAATAGAATTCTCTAGAGGAACATTAGCATATAAAATAAAAAACCTAGTCACGCTCCAACCGCCGACGAGTTGAAGATGGGCCACGTGTTAGCCGCTAGTGAGCGCCCAGACGCCTTCCAGCTACACTCCCAATTCCTGCCCACAAATGTTTAGTATTATTGTGTGTTGAACATGACATACGCATGTAGGGAAGACATAGGCGCGCATTTTAAAACCAGTCCCAAAAAAATCGGATAAAAACCGGATTTTGGCGATTATTTTAGTGAATGACGCAATGCTGTGTTATCCCCGAGATTACCGACAGTAAACGGATGACGCAATGCTGCGTCATGCCCGGACTAAAGTGTTAAGATGGCTTATAGAGTGGATTTTAGTGGTAAAGGATCTTTGCATGCTCTCTAGGTCAGCAATTTCTCAGGCTCTAAATGCGGCAGTAAGTGTGCAATACATAGGAAGCACTAGTGTTTTGAAAAGTATTATCATTGGTATGGCATCCTTTGTTTGGAAAGTCCTTGTTATCCAACCTGTCATTTTTCTTGCCATTGTGACAGCTATTTTATTGTGTTCTGTAAAGGCAAGGTCTTCCAACATGATTCAAATAAGTTTATTGAGGAATAAATGATTCCGACATGATTATTCCTAGATCCTTTACATTGCTTTTTCGGTCTAGTGATTTTATTCCGTTTTTAGATTTTCGTTTTTTCCACGGAGCAGGAGCTAGAACTTATTTTCATTAAACATCAAATTATTTGTGGCCCATTGAAAGACCGGATTTACATCCGATTGGAGGTTTCCTGTCATCCATATTGTCCACTAGCATGAAAATCCTAGGGTCATTTGCAAATGATACAGTACTGTAGTTTGCATCCTTGTCAATGTCTGATATTAGAATGAGAAGAAGTGCTTTTATTAATTCAAGTGTGCTTTCTAAATGTTACATAATCTGACATTATTGTTCCTGAATTTCTGGCTTGGTTGCATTAATCTATGAAGAGATCGGTCTGTGATTTGTATCCAGTACTCTTTTTAAGGTGCAGTATTCAGTTCAACTTTCCAACAAAATTTAAATTTTATGAGTGATGAGTGAAGAGGAATAGTCTGATATCATTCGGTGTAGGATTGAACATCTTCCAGAATCACCCCTCCCTATTATATGGTTGGGTAGGAACATTAGCAGATTCATACTGGCTAAAACAATGAAATGGATGATATTATTATTCCGGCCCTGGGGCATGACTTGGTGAAAGCAGTTTTTTTACTATCACTAACCACTTTAATCTGCACCTCAGGCTGCACGAGTTTAGGGCATCCCTTCCCTAAGTAAGTACTAATTATCAAAGAAGACACCAACCTCCCTTCCCTAAATGCTTGCTTAGTGCTGCCCCTGCATTGACAGTTATTTCACTGGGGTATTCAAGAGCTCACCCCTGAGAGGCCAGGCCACCCACCTGGAGAGCCTAGCACTGGGTAGTGTACTGAGACCCTACGGTTGGGTTGTCCTATTTATTTAAATGTGGGATGCACTAGGGTATGTGTGCTTGTTTATACTGTACTCCATTGACACCCTTCACAGTCGTGCTTACACTATAGGCTACTTTTGGTGTCAGTTCTTCCAGAGAACATCCTTAGTGCATGTATGTCCTGTTTGGTTAGTCACCCTCAGGCTCTGGCAGCTCCGCTGCAGGTCTGTGATGAGGCACAGGATAAACCATCCCATCAAGCCCGCACTTGCTACATGCGAGTTTGAGGGTTGCTACATGTTGCTGATCATTTTCAGCCTTCGAATGCAGCCTGCTGGTTGGGCATTCCCCCTTTGTCCTATGACAAATGACACTTGGGTTTACTACAATTCTATTTTAGCCTATATCTCTTGTTTTCTTTGTTTTTGTAGAAATAATCTTCAACAGGTGGCATGCTAACACTTCAGGTTCGGTTGCCTGTTTGGTTTTGTGACTTGGTGAATGAGTAGTTGGCCTGGACTTGGCCCTTGGTTTTTGTCCTCTTGCTTAGGTTGCAATACTGACCCTTCCCCCTATTGAGCTAGCCTAGCCTATGTGTACACTCTAGAATCCATGATTTTTCTGAGTTTTGGTGCCTGGGCTGCTTTTTGCATGGAGTCTAGCTCAACCTTCACTGGAGAATCACTCCTTCCACTTCAACATAGACAATTGAGCCTTAGTTTCCTGCCGGGAATCTGCTGTTTTTAAAATCAGGGGATTTTTGGCTGGGTGATACCTTCAATTTGGTGCTGGCACCTTCTCCTCTCTTCAGGTCTGGCATGGAGCATGGCTTGGCCTCAGGGGCCTTCAAATTGGGCTTCCAAGGCTGGAGCAGAGCCCAAAGTAAGTCTTTGGTTGCCATTTAGCATTATTGGTCTCTCCTTTTCTCTGTGTGGGGTGGGGGTTCTCTCTCTCTTCCCCCCACCCCTTCATTTCAAGCACAGTTCCCTGGCTATTCCTTCCCGGGTTTGCTTCCTGGTTGTATTCAGTGTCCATGGTTGCAATATATTCCAGAGGTTCCTACACTCCACCTTCCATCTGGCTAGGTCGGTTTTGAGGTTCCTCCTGTAGTTCCTGGCATTCAGTGCCCTTTGTGTCTGCCTCCTGAGTTTAGGTTGGTTTCTGTTTTTCACTGGGTTACAAACCTTCCTTTGGTTGCTTTTGTGTGTTATTGTGCACCCTCTCATGCACTTGCATGCTTGTGTGGATTTCCATTCCATATGGGTCTGTCGTTGCTTGCCCTGACTTTAGCCGTGACAGTTCATAAATCCATGCCCAGCTTGGTGTGCTTTGCTTGTCCAGGCTGTTAGGCTTGCCCCCTCCCATTTCCAGGGACAGGGAACTTGACTTGTGTGGTCGGGTTAGGCCTATAATGGGATTTTGGTTCTTAGGACTTAGCCCTTCCTCTTCCAGTTGATGGTGACATTGCTACAGAGCAATGAGCTCTGCCTTTTTAAGATTCTCACTCTTGAACTTTTCCACCTTGCTGCTAACTTGGGAAAGATGGAAAGCCTTCCCTTGCCAGACTGGTGATCATTTGGACTAAGTTGAGAACGTTGTAGTGATTTTCACTGTCTGCACGGCTTTCATTGTTAGCCACTTTAAGAGTGTGGTAGGCTGCTCCTGCCTTTCTTATTAATTATGTCTGTGGGTCACTTAGTCCATAGTTCGGAGACAGTTTTCGCAAGCACAGCAGAACTCGGGTGGAGAATGAGCAGGTCTGGTGTACAACAGCTGTAGTATGACCGAGTCCTCATTCCGGGAGTGGTCTTCCAGGAGGTTTTCCATCTGGCCCTTTGGGGTGTGGTTGAGGCCATTGGTGCCTTTTGGCTTTCATTGTCTCCATTTAGGGTTTTTCTGGGGGATTTCTATGGCTTCTTGATGACTTGTGTCCCTTTCTCTTCTCTCTGACTTTCTCCACTCTACTCCAAGTGGGCTTGCCATCTTGGTTGGTCTCAGCATAGTTGATGCACCCCTTCTTTCTGGAGTCCTAGTTCTTTCTGTTCCCCTTGTGGGGCTTCGTAGTCCTGTGTGACATTCCTTCATTTTCAAGTTCCCACACTTCCATTATTTAATTTTGTTTGCCTGTTTACATCCTGAACTGCTGAAGCTTTTTCTTGGTTGGTGGCCATGGTCCTCTTGGTCATGTTTTGGCTTGTTCCTGCTCTCTTATTGTTCTGGGATGGGTTGGGAGTTTTCAACAGAGTTTCCGACTTGCCCTTTCGAGATTCTTTCCTCAGGAAACCATAGGGCTTCTGGTTGGCTTGGGCTTTGTGGTCCAGCTGCTGCCTTCGTGGTCTTGGCCTATCTTGAAGACTGGCTGGTTTGGGTCCCCAGCCAGTCGGTGTGTCTGCAAGCCAGGATCTGAGTTCTTCTCCAGTTGGGTTCCTGGTGGACTGAAAGATTCAAGTGTGTTTTGCCCTAGGTTTGGCCTGGTTGGGATTGTTTTGTTTCTTTTGCCTCACATTTGGCCATGCTGTTCCCTCTGATGAGGTGTTCTCTGTTGATCTGGCCACTGAGTAATTACCTAAGTGTAGTTACAGGATGAGAGCTATGATTGAGGTGTCCCATCTTCCAAGCACTCTTTGTCATATAACACTTTGAAATTACTAATGCTTTTGGCCACCATCACTTCGCCTAACTTGTTTCAAACGTCTACCACTCTGTTTGTGAAAGTGAATTTTCTTATATTTCTTTGGCATCTTTGTATAGTTAGTGTAGATTTATGGCCTCTTGTTCTTTAAGTTCCAGGTCTCGAGAAATCTTCCCTATCAATTGTATCAATTCCTGTTACTATTTTGTACGTAGCGATAATATCTCCTCTTTTTCTTATATCTTCTAGTTTTGGCATATTTAATGCCTCTAACCTCTCCTCATAGCTCTTATCCTTTAGTTCTAGGAGCCACTTAGTGGCATATCTTTGCACCTTTTCCAGTTTGTTGATGTGCTTCGCAAGATACTGTATGGGCACCATACAACACCTGCATACTCTAGCTTTGGCCTAACGAAAGTCGTGAGCAATTTCTTTAGTATTTTGCCACCCATGTATTTAAAAGCAATTCTGAAGTTAAAAAGTGTAGCATAGGCCCCCCCTCGCACAATGTTCTTTATGTGATCCTCAGGTGATAGTTTTCTATCTAAAACCCTAGATCTTTCTCTTTATTATAATTCTTTAAAGATTTCTCACATAATATATAGGTTGTGTTATGTCTATGTTCTCTTATTCCACATTCCATAACATGTCATTTATGCACATTAAATTCCTTTTGCTAAGTGGTGCTCCATATACTTATTTTGTCCAGGTCTTCTTGAAGGGCATTACAATCATCTAAGTTTCTAATCCTTCCTATTATCTTAGCATCATCAGCAAACATGTTCACATAATTCTGTATTCCACCTGTCAGATCATTTATGTAGACAATGAACATCACCAGTGCATGAACTGAACCCTGTGGTACTCCACTTGACATTTCTCTAGTCCGATACATTGCCTCTGAGTACTGCCCTCATTTTTCTATCAGTTAGAAAATTTTTCCTCCATGTTAGAAGCTTACCTGTCACCCCTCCAATATGTTCCAATTTCCAGAACAACCTCTTGTGTGTTCAACTATGTTTATTGAGACAAGAAAGAAATACATCTCAAAGGGATAGAGTAGCTCAGTCTATTTCTATCTGTCTTGTGTGGAACTCGGTCGAAAGCGTTTTTTAGGTCCAGATAGATGCAGTCAACCCAACCATCTCTTTCCTGTAAAACTTCTGTGGCTCGATCATAGAAACCGAGTAAATTTGTTATACAGGATCTTCCACATTCAAAACCATACTGACAGTCTGATATTATATCGTTTGTCTCCAAGGTGTCCTACCCATTAAGTTTTAATTATTTTTTCCAATATTTTGACTATTACACTTGTCAACGATACAGGTCTATAAATGAGGGGGGGGGGTCTTCCCTGCCGGCACTTTTGCAGATTGGAACTATGTTAGGCTTTTTCCACACATTTGCTATGACTCCTGTACACTGGGGTGCTTGAAAAATCAGTTGAAGTGGAATGCTGAGTTCGGGTGCACATTCTCTCAGAACCCATGGTGAAACTCCATCTGGGCCAAAGCAGTTGGCCTAGATGGCTCAGTGTTTGCTCAGTGATTGTGGGGTGCATCCTTCTTGCCTGTAGGGTGAGTCTAATGAGTTGAGTTTGACTCTGGGTGCTATACTGGTTCTCTGGTTCTGCCAGTTTCACTGCCACCAGAGCCATCAGGTTTGGGCCTGTCTGCTTTTCATTGGATCTTGTTTCACCGGCTTCATTTTCGGGTTTTTCGGGACTTATTTTTGCCACGTCCTCCTCCCCGGTCCCTCTAGTTGTTTCCAGACACCTCTGCTCCAGGTTTGTGTTTTGTGCCCTATATTGGCCTTTCATTCTAGGTTTGTTAGTCAGTTTCACACCATTGGGCTCATTGCCAGGGAGGTGGGTTGCTTTTTTGCAGGCCTTTTGGGAGGATCCTCTTTCTCCAGTTCTCCATTGGGCCCCTCATTCATGGGTCCTGGTGGTTCTTTCACTGTGCCGCAGGAGGTTGCTTCAATCTTTTACCCTTTGGGGCTGGGCCCTTATGTGGCTCAGCTTCTTTGGGTTTGGTGCTCCATGAGGTTACGGAGATGAGTGTGTCCCATGTTCTTGCAAATGATCTCTCTCTTCCGCCACCTTTTTTTCACAGAGTGGCCCATCCAAGACACATCCTTCCATCTTGTTTTCAAGGTGTTTTGTTGCTCCGAGGTGGAGCTCTTCCTGTGGAACTGGCTCCACCTCCTGCAGATCGACCTCGTGACAGACCATGCTGGTGTTTCTTGTATACCTTTCAATGTTTGTTATTCTGTTGTGAGTCTACCCCCATTTGTGGTATGCTGGTGGATGTTTTGCTGGTTTCCCGCCTCCATATTTGCCACTGCAACAATACGAAGTGTCCTGGTGCTCCTTTATCCTATCTCTTCCTGGCATTTGACATTGATACTTCCATGGTACGTTACCTTGAATAGTCTTTCTTTTCTTGTTTTTTTTTTATCAAGTATGGGGTGTTTTTCCCTTTGGTTCATGATTGCCCCATTGGCCAGGGACAATTTTCTTGTCATTGTTTTTGTTTGCTTTTGCTTCCAATTGTCATGTAAGGAAGCTTCATGTTTTCTTCCATGGGTTTAGCCGCTCTTCTGGCTCTTGTGAGTGGTTCTGTGCCTTCAACCTTCCCCTTTTCTGTCAGAGATGGAGATGGTTGGCTTATAGAGGGGGTTCCTTTGTGTTTGCTGCTTGATTTATTCGGCTAGGGCATTTGCCTTCCGGTGTGTCCAGATGGGGCAGTCCATTGCTACTACAAACTACCTGTTTTGTTAATCCACTTTCCAATGGTCCTATGTAACACAAAGTGTTTGTCCCAGGTTAGTTTTTGTACCCAGGTTAGAATGAACCATATTGTTTTGAGTGATTCTCTTGGCCATTTCAGTGCTTCATTTTCATGAACTATATAATTATTTGTATTGTCACGCCTGACTTTCTGGGTGCTTTCCCATGTGAGGGTGATCGTGACAATCCCCCTACTATTTGCCAGGTTCCATTTCTGGGTCTCCAGTAGGTCAAAAGAACTAATAAGACTAACGTGCCTGTGTATGGTAGGCTATCTCAACAAATACAGCTTCAGGGAGCTACTGGGCTCACCCAGAAAGGGGCATTTCACTACATTCATGTTGATTTTTCTATGGTAAACAATATTTTTTGCATCTTATTAGTTCTATACTGCTTTTCCTTTATCTGGCATTATATACCCTCATGTTTTCACTTCTAATCTTACTGTTATTCTTATAGTTCTATTCCGAAGCCATACTGCAGTTATCCTCTATATACTAAAAATTAGGTAGCAATGTGATAAACCTCTAATCTAGGTCACTTCTCATCCTATTATTTGCACCAATATTGGCACAGTATTATGTTCTGCTATTCACATTTATGTAACCCAGAAGTGTCTTTCAACTAGCAGTATCAATTTTTATTTTATATAATGTACTGTTTAAGTAATACTTAAATTATATTCCACAAGTGTGTGTTTCAAATTTTAACATGTCACCCAAACATCAACTATACACATAGGCAAAATATTAGTTTTTCTTAGAAACTGACAAGTTATATTATATAAAATTGGGAGAACAAACTTTTCTAAGAGGGTCCCAATGCTACAACTTGGATTTGAAAAAAAACAAGGATATGAAGTAACCAAGATTTGGAGAAAACACCAGGATTATGACTCCACTTGTTGGGGAGTGGAGTGGAGCGTCACGCTGCTGCAGGCTCCAGGAGCATTCAAATTATCTAAGTGTTTGGAGTAGGGTGAGGGTTGCAAGTGGTGTCCCAGAATACATGAAGGTGTAGGGAATTTGAAAAGAAACTAAGAGATAAGAAATAAGTGTTAGTGAATGAAAAATGTGGGGTAGAAAAGTTGATCTTTCAAAACACCAGAATATCAACAAAGATGGCCGCCACCACTGGGGAGGACAGTATCCCATCAAACGAATATTTTGCAGGTTTCTCTCACCAAGATGCAATGAAAAGTGGTTTTCTTGGCAGGTTAGTGATTATTGAGGACATGCTAAAGAAATATGAAGAAAAGGTAATTAAATTAGAACAAGAAAATGAAGGTCTCAAGATTGAGTTTTGTAATTTAAAAGGAAGTATTTTCTTAAGATTAACAGCTTGACTGATAAGGTAAGGATACAGGAGGAACACATCAAGGAACTGGTAAAGGATAATGAGGCATGGAAAGTGAAGAGTAGGGAATTTGAAGAAATAAACAAGAAAATAGACTCGTATGGTGAACAACTCAAAGGGAGCTTGAGGGCTAACATGCAGTTAGGCAAGGTGATGCAATGAAAAACTTAACTGGCAACTCAAATAGAGGAGGCTAATAAAGAACTAGAAAAATATAAAGAAGAAATAAAAAGAGACATATGCGCAAGTTGTAAAAGAGATAGAGACAATTAAGGAAGTGTGTTTGGAAGTCAAAACTAGAAATGATAAACAAGAAGCGGATATTAGGCAAGCAATTAGGAAAGAACTGGTAACCAACAGTAAACTGGCACAAAACACTGCAGATAGAAGTCCATAATAGCTTTTGGATGTTTAGAGAAGAAAATTTCCTCTAGGGTAGACCGAGCAGCAGAAGAGATGAAAATCATAGAAAAAAATAGTAGGATTAGGAGAAGGCTTAAATTCAAAGGAGCATGTCAGTGATTTTAGGAGGATAGGAAAATATGAGAAAGACAAGAACCACCCCTTAAGGGTGACGTTTAATGGAGTGAAGTATATGACAGAAGTGCTTTGGAATGCCAGAAAATTGCAATGTGACGAACATGGCAAACTTTAGTCAATAAGACAAGACCTCTCAGAGGAGGACAGAGAAAAGCTGAAAATGAGCCTCATTGAAGCGAAACATCTAAATGGGGATAAAAATGAAGAAGAAAGAAATTCTTTTTTCTACAAAGTGTCAGGGACTGGAAAGCTTGTGAAATGGTACATAAAGACAAAGCAACAAAATCATTAGAGGAAAGGGGTATAAAGAACAAAGGGAAAGGAAACATGTTCCTAAAAATAGTATACACCAACATAGATGGAGTGAGATCGAAAACATTGGAGTTGAAGGATATAATCAAAGTTCCAGATATTGTCGCATTAACAGAGACAAAACTTGAAGAAAATATTTTAAATGAAGTCGTATGCCCACGGGGCTACTCAGTTTGGAGACGTGACAGGAAAACTAGGAAGGGAAAGGAGTGGTTGTGCTGGTGAAAGAACACCTGAAGATAAGAGAGCTAATAATTGAAAACCCTAGAGATATTGACATAATGGCATTGCAGATCTGGAATCAAGATGATAAGCTGATAACTTTAAATGCCTACAGCCCACCAGCAAGCAACACATGGACAAAGGAAGAACTGGATGACAAACGAGAGGGCTTCACAATGGTCATGAGAGAGATTACGGTAAGAGCTGACAAAGATAAATCCAGATTGTTGGTACTGGGGGACTTCAACTTTAAGGCTGGGGACTGGGAGGCCTACGAGGCAAGAACAGAGGACATTTGGAAGGGCTGATTTGTAAACCTCATCTTGGAGACATTCGTGTATCAACACGTCAAGCAGGCCACAAGAATGAGGGAAGGAGATGTTCCGTCAGTACTGGATCTAATATTCACCGGGAAAGAAGTAGTAGTATTTGACATCCAGTACCTTCCTACCTTGGGAAAGAGTGATCACATCCTCTTGGACCTTAAATACGCTTTGCGATATAATCTAGAGAATGGGGACACTGAAACAGTTGTTAAACTCGATTTCAAGAGAGGACGCTATGGGGAACTTAGACATTTTTTCATGGGTATAATTGGACAGACTTGTTGCTAGGTAAGGAAGTAAATGAGATGTATGCCGTATTTTGCAAAATATACGATGAAGGCACACAAACATTCATACCAAAACAGAGATGCAGACCTAGTAAACAAGATTGGTTCAACAGAAATTGCGAGAGGGCTAGAGATAAAAAAACACAGGCATGGAATCATTATAGGAAGATGCCAAACCCCCAAACATACCAGCGATATAAAGATGCGAGAAACAACTACATGTCAGTAAGGAGTGAGGCAGAGAGGAACTTTGAGAACGGTATAGCAGACAAATGTAAATCAAATCCAGGCCTTTTCTATAAATTCATTAAAAGCAAGCTGCAGGTAAAGGATAATATTCAGAGGTTGAAAATGGGGGGCAGATACATGGAAAATGAAAAGGAAATATGTGAAACATTAAATGAAAAGTTCCAAAGTGTGTTTGTACAAAATGAGATCTTCAGGGAACCAGGCACAATAAGAATTCCAGAGAACAACATAGAGCACATAGAGGTGTTTAGAGACGAAGTGAAACAAATGCTCTTGGAGCTAAGTAAGAACAAAGCAGTTGGCCCGGATGGAGTTTCACCATGGGTTCTGAGAGAATGTGCATTTGAGCTCAGCATAACACTTCAGCTGATTTTTCAGACATCCCTGTGTACAGGAGTCATAGCCGATGTGTGGAACAGGCTAATTCCAATCTACAAAAGTGGCAGCAGGGAAGGCCCCCTCAATTATAGACCTGTATCATTGACAAGTGTAATAGTCAAAATATTGGAAAAAATAATAAAAACTAAATGGGTAGAACACCTGAAGAGAAATATTATATCAGACAGACAGTATGGTTTTATCTGTGTATCGAATTTACTCAGTTTCTATGATAGAACCACAGAGATTTTATAGGAAAGAGATGGTTGGGTTGACTGCATCTATCTGGACTTAAAAAAGGCTTTCGACAGAGTTCCACATAAGAGGTTGTTCTGAAAACTGGAAAATATTGGAGGAGTGACAGATAAGCTTCTAACATGGATGAAAATTTTCTGACTGATAGAAAAATGAGGGCAGTAATCAGAGGCAATGTATCGGACTGGAAAAATGTCACAAGTGGAGTACCACAGGTTCAGTTCTTGCACCGGTGATGTTCACTGTCTACATAAATGATCTACCAGTTGGAATACAGAATTATAAGAACATGTTTGCTGATGATGCTAAGATAATAGGAAGGATAAGAAACTTAGATGACTGTCATGCCCTTCAAGAAGACCTGGACAACATAAGTATATGGAGCACCACTTGGCAAATGGAATTTAATGTGAATAAATTCCATGTTATGGAATGTGGAATAGGTGAACATAGACCCCACACAACCTATAAATTATGTGAGAAATCCTTAAAGAACTCTTGATAAAGAAAGAGATGGTTCTAGATAGAAAACTATCTCCTGAGGACCACATAAAGAACGTTGTGCGAGGAGCCTATGCCATGCTTTCTAACTTCAGAATTGCTTTTAAATACATGGATGGCGAAATACTACAGAAATTGTTCACGACTTTGTTAGGCCAAAGCTAGAATATGCAGAGGTTGTATGGTGCCCATATCTGAAGAAGCACATCAACAAACTGGAAAAGGTGCAAAGACATGCTACTAAGTGGCTCCCAGAACTGAAGGGCAAGAGCTACGAGGAGAGGGTAGAGGCATTAAATATGCCAAAACTAGAAGACAGAAGAAAAAGAGGTGATATGATCACTACGTACAAAATAGTAACAGGAATTGATAAAATTGACAGGGAAGATTTCCTAGACCTGGAACTTCAAGAACAAGAAGTCATAGATTTAAACTAATTAAACAAAGATGCCGAAGAAATATAAGAAAATTCACTTTCGCAAACAGAGTGGCAGACGGTTGGAATAAGTTAAGTGTAGGTGGTGGAGGCCAAAATCCTCAGTATTTTCAAAGCGTTATATGACAAAGAGTGCTGGGTAGATGGGACACCACGAGTGTAGCTCTCATCCTGTAGCTACACTTAGGTAATTACATGATCACCTACTGGTGGCCAGGAACAAAATCTGGCCTGCTAAATAAAGCAAAAGGGAGCCATGGGATAAAAAAAAAATCACTAAAAAATCAAGCCAAACTCCCCCTCACCCCCCCAAAAGTAATGAGTTGAATGTAATGAAACACCATTTTCTGGGCGAGACCCGGAGGCTCCCCGGGCTGATATGAATGTATTGGACCCCTGGCATGTCTAAACGAATGGAGTTCTAGGCCTACTGGAGACCATGAGCCAGAACCTGGTCCCCTCAGAGAGGCATGAGGAGCAATGGCCTATAGAAACCCCAGTGTGGTTGGAAGCATTTTATGTCTGCCATTGACCGGGTCAAACATCCAGTAAAGAAAGCGTCCCAAAACAAATCCCTATTCTGGTTAAGATATTGCTACTGAAAGCCGAACTAGTGGACAGAACTCCCCAAATGAAAACGAGCATGCGAGCATGACATCATGACGTCACTGCACTGCTGTCTGTGCAGCTCATCCCCCTCCCCAGGAGGGGGAAGGAGGAGCCCCAGACCCCCGCACTGGCTATCCACACCCCCAGTTCTGAGGCTCGATGTTTAAAACACATGAAAAAATGCCGACCAGAGGGAGGGAGGGAGGGATGCTGGGGAGCATCTAGGTCTCAACCAGAAAATGACGTTTCATTACATTCAATGCTGGTTTTCTGGGAGGAGCCTCAACGGCTCCGCAGAGTTACTTACCCAAAGACAAAAACAAGAGGTACTTACCAGGGAGGTGGTCGGCACTCTCTACTTTATCCTTAGTCGAGACAACTGGCTGCAACCGCTGACCTAATGCGACACAGGCCTGACTAGGCTTAGGAACACTGACAGGGTAGTGAGCGGCCAGTCCCCTGTTGAACCTCCAAAAACCGCGTGCCCAAATGTCAGCCCAAGACATGTTACAAAATATGGCAGCCAGCGCAGCAAATTTATGAACGTCGTGGGCATGGGGGATAGACTGCAGGCTGGCTGGACCGAATAACCCTGCGGACAACGCAAGAGACCCGAACCCTGGAACAGGGAAGAAGGGAGACCTGGGCTAACCATCATGGAGCCAAGAGGATTACTCTTCCTTGGTAAGTCTCCAAGCAAGCTAGGATCTGGAGCAACAGCTGAACCGGGGGAAAGAGTTACAGGTAACCCCACCTTGACCAGTCCTGTTGTAAGGTATCGACCCCGACAGCCTCGCAGTCAGTGAAGGGCACCACATAAACTGGGAGACACATCGACCACGCTGACGTGAAGGGGTCCACCTTCAGGACCCTGTATGTCTGTCTGGCAGAGCCAACTGAATGAGTCGGCGTCGACCGTCCATTCCGTGGACAGGGGAATGAACCAAACACAGGTGGTCCGCCAGAAAGTTGGACACCCCCCAAACGTGAACAGCCAGGAGAGCCAAACTCCGAGAACTCAGCAGACGAGTCACGCAAAGCGACCAGCCACAAAGAACCAAGGACTGCATCGAACCACTTTGATTCAGGCAATGAACCACCGGGGTGCAGTCTGAATGGAGCTGGATCATCGATCTGGGAGCAATCTGACCCCTCCGAAGTGACATGCACACCACCGCAAACTCCTGCACCATGCTGTGGGCCCGACGGAAGGACAGACCCCCATTGCCCCTGGCTGGCCTGGTGAGCACTAGTCACGAAGCCTCAGCCAAGAGACAACATGTCCGTGAACACATCCAGTGAGGGCTCGGATAGGTGCCAAGGCACTGTACCCCAAAAAACCTGAAGAAGAAGCCAGTGACGCAGTAGCTGACACAAGGCACCCGAAGGGCGAACCCAGCGATCATAAGGCGGAAGGGACATCCTCAAAGGCACCAGAACAGTCAACGAAGCCAAACTCGACCTGGCAGGTAGACCATCACAGCAAAGTTCAGGCTTCCGTACAAACCCTCAAGTAACCGCTGGGTGACTGGGGAGCCCCCAGGAAGCAGGCGAAGGTGCGACTGCAGTCGAAGTAGAGAGACTCCAGAGGAAGAGACAAGGAAGCAGTCCAAGAGTCCCACACAAGACCCACCAATGACCAAACCCGAGAGGGAACCAGATGTGACTTCCTCCAGTTCACCAGAAACCCGAACCCTGCGAGCTGGGAAAGAACCAAACCCCTAGCGAGCAGACACACGGATTGACTGGGAGACCACACCAGCCAGTCGGCGAGATAGGCCAGAATCGAAGCCCTAACAGATGCAGACAGGCCACCACAACCCAGGTAAGGCACGTGAAAATGCGAGGTGCCAGATTCAAGCCAAAAGGAAGGCAACAAAAGCGGTAACCCTGTCGTCCTACAACAAACCCGAGCCAGTACTTGAACCTTGGATGAATTGGGATGTTATAATATGCGTCGCGGAGGTCGGACCTGGGACACCATCCAAGCGCCCAGCTCCAAGAAAAGTCGGACCTGGGACAGAGAGGTCATCCGAAAGGAAAGGCAATAGACCCCAGGGATTCGGAAGGGACAAGTCCAGAATGAACCTCAGGTCCAAACAGTCAAATTTCGTAACTAGAAATAGACGGATAACCCACCTGAGCGAGGTTGTTATTTCGACTACACCCAAGCGCACCCACTCCAAGATGACCTGACAGAGCGCAGGAGAAGAGACCTGCTCTGCCAGCCCTGAACCCCCAAAGGAGGAGGGGCCACCCAATGCCACTGCAGGCCACACAAAACGACCTGAAAGGCCCATAAATCGTGTGACCAAGCGTGACCAAACAGAGCGAATGTTACCCCCCCCTTATTGCCCCGTCAATGGGGAAGAACTGCAGAATGGCTGACACCCCTTACGTGAACGCAACCTTTGCACAGAACAATCACCGCGTTGACCAGACGAAGACAGTTTCAAAGGCTGCGCTGGCCCTGAAGCTGGCACCACTGGGCTATCACGTTGGGAGGAACCCCGGGCCCTGGCACGACCCTTCCGGGAAGACCCCCCCCCCCACAGGTCTCCTGAAGAACCAACAAGTCCGACATGGGATAACTGGAAGAAGCTGCCTGCAGATACTGCCCTGCCCTGCAAGTACTGCCCTACTGTTGAATCCGCAAATAGCAAGGGACAAAAAGGCGACAAAACCTAAGAGCCAGGGCCCAAACAGGTTCTGAGGAGGTTGTGAGCACCACCTGCCGACACACGAGACAAGAAGCAAAAAACAGAGACACTGCATCCCACAGGATTGGCACGAACAGCTTCAACAGGGCAGACGACGCATGCCTCGCCGAGACCATGGCACCAAACCCAGGAATGGCCCCAAGCGCCTCCATATCCTCCTCAAGCCAATCCGAGGACAGCTCCAGGAGAGAGAAGAAACACCTAGACTGAAGCCAACAGGCCATGAGCGCGCAAACCCTCAGCAACCAGTGCAGCCGAAAGGGTGGGAACATAAACGTGAAGCTGCACGATGCCAACGTCCCAAGAAGGGTAGGGGCGAACAAGCACGAATTGAGGTGTTCAAATTCGTCCCCCAGGTAAACCTGGCCTACCGTCACAGCCTCACGTCACTCAAGAGTGCGGGACTGACAGAACGTATGCCAAGCCTGCAACGAAAAAACAGGGCAGTCTGCAAGCCAGGATGACTCCAGAACCCCACAACGAACCCAGTAAGGAAACAAAGATCCAAACCTTAATGAAGACGGATCCATTAAAGAGGTGTAATCCGGGTGACGCAGGAGGTAAGCCGCAATGGCTTCCTGCACCGCATGAGGTGGGATGCGGGAAGCCTAAATCATCCGGAAGGAAGGGACCGACGGACCCAAAGGGTCACGGAACCGACATCAAATCAACTCATACGCGGAGGGGGAAAAGGAAAACCCCCACCTCCTGTAACAGCAAGCCACACTCAAAGGGAACAAAAACCCCAAGTGGGGTCCAACAGGGCCCAAGGTCCCCAAGTCAACCCCTCCCCAGCCCCGGGAACCTCCATAGCAGGACCCGGGGCCGAGCCATCTCCCAAAGCCCTGGCCTCAAAGGGAAACACAAGAGCAGCTGAAAAAGCCGGAAGGAAGGGGACCCACTGGTCAGACCCTGAAGCTTCGGCAAGAGAAACTGTCTCAAATGCCTCCGTTGCCACCCTAGAAAAGGCATCTCCCGAGACCATCCAAGTCTCCAAATCAACTAAACCCTGCCCTGACTCTGAAACCCTCAGACGTTTCAGAGATGGAAGCAGGAAGGGGAGGATCAGCACGGGAAGGACAAGGGGCGCACACTGAACCAAAGTCGAAGCAAGTAACACACCCAAGTCCGGGTTTCTATAACCAAAACGGGGCTTCCGGGTCAGCAATGAACCTAGCGCGCTGCGGCAAGCTAAAAATGAGCATGCAACGCCTGAGCTGCCTGCACCCTTAACCCTTTAACTTAGCAACGCGCCTGCAGGCCCACATTTGGGGCCTGAACGGCCTTTAGAAACTTGTGTAAGGAATCTTTCAGAACATTATATACCACATATGTCAGACCAATCCTGGAGTATGCGGCTCCAGCATGGAGTCCATATCTAGTCAAGCATAAGACTAAACTGGAAAAGGTTCAAAGGTTTGCCACCAGACTAGTACCCGAGCTGAGAGGTATGAGCTACGAGGAGAGACTACGGGAATTAAACTTCACTTCGTTGGAAGACAGAAGAGTTAGGGGGGACATGATCACCACATTCAAGATTCTCAGGGGAATCGACAGGGTTGATAAAGACAGGCTGTTTAACACAAGGGGCACACGCACAAGGGGACACAGGTGGAAACTGAGTGCCCAAATGAGCCACAGAGATATTAGAAAGAACTTTTTTAGTGTCAGAGTGGTTGACAAATGGAATGCATTAGGAAGCGATGTGGTGGAGGCTGACTCCATACACAGTTTCAAGTGTAGATATGATAGAGCCCAATAGGCTCAGGAAACTGTACACCTGTTGATTGACGGTTGAGAGGCGGAACCAAAGAGCCAGAGCTCAACCCCCGCAAGCACAACTAGGTGAGTACACACACACACCCCATATATATATGGGGTGTGTGATATATGTATATATGGGGGGTGTGGGACCCCACACAACCTATATATTATGTGAGAAATCTTTAAAGAACTCTGATAAAGAAAGAGATCTAGGGGTGGTTCTAGATAGAAAACTATCACCTGAAGACCACATAAAGAATATTGTGCAAGGAGCCTATGCTATGCTTTCTAACTTCAGAATTGCTTTTAAATACATGGATGGGGATATACTAAAGAAATTGTTCATGACTTTTGTTAGGCCAAAGCTAGAATATGCAGCTGTTGTTTGGTGCCCATATCTTAAGAAGCACATCAACAAACTGGAAAAGGTGCAAAGACATGCTACTAAGTGGCTCCCAGAACTGAAGGGTAAGAGCTACGAGGAAAGGTTAGAAGCATTAAATATGCCAAAACTAGAAGACAGAAGAAAAAGAGGTGATATGATCACTACATACAAAATAGTAACAGGAATTGATAAAATCGACAGGAAAGATTTCCTGAGACCTGGAACTTCAAGAACAAGAGGTCATAGATATAAACTGGCTAAACACAGATGCCGAAGAAATATAAGAAAATTCACTTTCGCAAACAGAGTGGTAGACGGTTGGAACAAGTTGGGGGAGAAGGTGGTGGAGGCCAAGACCGTCAGTAGTTTCAAAGCGTTATATGACAAAGAGTGCTGGGAAGACGGGACACCACGAGCGTAGCTCTCATCCTGTAACTACACTTAGGTAATTACACAATGGGGCCTCAACTTCTGATGCTAATCCGTTCCCAGAGATGGATCGGATGTCGAAATATCGGAAATCGAAGCGAATTTTCCCATAAGAAATAAAGGGATTTGAATTAATCCGTTCCCCACCCTCCAAAATATTAACATAAAAATACATTTTATACTGAATACAATGTTTTTTTCTAACTACAATACAGTACCAAAGTTACTCTTACCTTTATGGAGGGCTCTTGATGGCGTATGGAAGATGGTGATGGGGGAGGAGGAGAGTTGTTACTGTTTGGAAGGGGTGTCCCCTTCCATTATCACATCAGGCAGTGATGTTTTCTCTGGGGTACTCTCTCTCTCCTACGTTTTGCCTGAATACCACTAGGACCTGGTTGTGGTTCAGTGCTTGTTTGTCTCACTACAAATTTGTCAAGAGACATTTGTTTTTACATTCGTCTTAACATTTGTCTGTAATGATGCATCACTTTAGCACCCATAATGTCCTTTTTCTTAGCTAATATGGTGGATATCTTTGACTAAGATTTGTTGTACTGCCTAGCAAGTTCACCTACCTGCACACCATCTTCATATTTACGAATGATCTCTTGTTTCTGCTCTATGGTCATTCTTACATGGGATCTCATATGTTGAGCCTTACCACTGACTTTCCTGGGACTCACGGGGTATTATATAATAATTACTTTAATGTTCAAAATGCAAAAAATCACCACAAAATCGAATTTTTTATAGGCGCGATCGTCACTAAACGGGTAGCTGTAGTAAACTGAGGCAGGTCGGACCGCGTGACCGGGAACCATGCGCTCGGCCGACCTGAACGTGTACCAACAAATATCTGATGTCGAAGACACCATCGGATGTCGAGTCACATTTTTCGATAAAATTTACATCGTAACTCGAAATTATCGTAAGAAGGGGCAATCGTAAGTTGAGGTGCCACTGTGTGTAATTACCTAAGTGTAATTACCTAAGTGTAGTTACAGGATGAGAGCTACGCTCGTGGTGTCCCGTCTTCCCAGCACTCTTTGTCATATAACGCTTTGAAACTACTGACGGTCTTGGCCTCCACCACCTTCTCACTTAACTTGTTCCAACCGTCTACCACTCTGTTTACAAAACTGAATTTTCGTATATTTCTCCGGCAGCTTTGTTTCGTTAGTTTAAATCTATGACCTCTTGTTCTTGAAGTTCCAGGTCTCAGGAATTCTTCCCTATCAATTTTATCGATTCCTGTTACTATTTTGAATGTAGTGATCATATCACCTCTTTTTCTTCTATCTTCTAGTTTTTGCATGTTTAATGCCTTTAATCTCTCCTCATAGCTCTTGTCCTTCAGTTCTGGGAGCCACTTAGTGGCATGTCGTTGTACCTTTTCCAGTTTGTTGATGTGCTTCTTAAGATATGGGCACCATACAACTGCTGCATATTCCAGCTTTGGTCTAATAAAAGTCGTGAACAATTTCTTTAGTATTTCTCCATCCATGTATTTAAAAGCAATTCTGAAGTTAGAAAGTGTAGCATAGGCTCCTCGCACAATGTTCTTAATGTGGTCCTCAGGTGACAGTTTTCTATCTAAAACCACCCCTAGATCCTTTTCTTTATCAGAATTCTTTAAAGATTTCTCACATAATTTATAGGTTGTGTGGGGTCTATGTTCTCCAATTCCACATTCCATAACATGGCATTTATTCACATTAAATTCCATTTGCCAAGTGTTGCTCCAAATACTTATTTTGTCCAGGTCTTCTTGAAGGGCATGACAATCATCTAGGTTTCTTATCTTCCCTATTATCTTAGCATCATCAGCAAACATGTTCATGTAATTCTGTATTCCCACTGGTAGATCGTTTATGTAGACAATGAACATTACCGGTGCAAGAACGGAACCCTGAGGTACTCCACTCGTGACATTCCTCCAATCCGATACCTTGCCTCTGATCGTGGCCCTCATTTTTCTGTCAGTTAGGAAATTTTTCATCCATGTTAGTAGCTTACCTGTCACTCCTCCAATATGTTCCAGTTTCCAGAACAACCTCTTATGGGGAACTCTGTCGAAAGCCTTTTTTAGGTCCAGATAGATGCAGTCAACCCAACCATCTCTTTCTTGTAAAATCTCTGTGGCTCGATCATAAAAACTGAGCAAGTTCGTTACACAGGATCTTCCAGATCGAAAACCATACTGACTGTCTGATATTATATCGTTTTCCTCCAGGTGTGCTACCCATTTAGTTTTAATTATTTTTTCCAATATTTTGACTATTACACTTGTCAATGATACAGGTCTATAATTAAGGGGGTCTTCCCTGTTTCCACTTTTGTAGATTGGAACTATGTTAGCCTTTTTCCACACATCAGCTACAGCTCCTGTACACAGGGATGCCTGAAAAATCAGTTGAAGTGGAATGCTGAGCTCAGGTGCACATTCTCTCAGAACCCATGGTGAAACTCCATCCGGACCAACTGCTTTGTTCTTACCTAGCTCCTTTAGCATTTTTCCACTTCGTCTCTAGATACCTCTATGTGCTCTATGTTGTTCTCTGGAATTCTTATTGTGTCTGGTTCCCTAAAGATTTCATTTTGTACAAACACACTTTGGAACTTTTCGTTTAGTGTTTCACACATTTCCTTTTCATCTTCCGTGAAAATCATTTATTTCACAAAACTTGACATACATCTCATGGGACTGTAAGCCTCAAAAAACTAAGTATATAGGCAAGACAACAACATCTCTTTCCAGGCGTTTAACGATGCATAAGCAACAGGGCTCCATTAAGGATCATTATCTCTTCCCACAACCCAAG
>WNGS01004511.1:11256452-11294646 GCA_020271785.1 Procambarus virginalis
AATCACCAGAGAAATCTTAGCAAACACAGAAATCATTGATAGATACAGCGACAGCAGGCGGCTTGACATCTGCGAGGCACTACACATCAAGAAGTCAACACCAGCAATCAACAGCCAATTAATGCACAACTATATTCTACCCACTTCAAGACTCCGCTCCAATATAGAAGCATCAAGAAATATGGGCCAATAGGCCGTCTGCAGTTACAGATCTATTCTTCCCTTTAGCTTATACCCATTGTTCCGTGTTCTGTGTTTTGTTGAAAGTTTGTTTTCACCTCACCCAAAACTACTGTATTACATCACCTCACCCAAATGCAGGTATAAAAGAGCCAATGCTGTTCAGTTATAGTTGTGTGTGTGTAAATTAAAGTCTTTGAAAATGTAATAAGTTTTACGAAACGCGCTCAAGTGTCGCGTCAGACTAGAAATAAAAATGAATTTTGGAGAATTGATTTTTCATTTACCATCTACGATAAAAAGAAACATAAGGAAGATCGAGAAAATTTGTGTTAGAATTATTAATCTTACTTTTTCGTGTGTGTGTGTGTGTTGTGTGTGTGTGTGTGTGTGTGTGTGTGTGTGTTGTGTGTAATTACCTAAGTGTAGTTACAGGATGAGAGCTACGCTCGTGGTGTCCCGTCTTCCCAGCACTCTTTGTCATATAACGCTTTGAAACTACTGACGGTCTTGGCCTCCACCACCACCTCCCCCAACTTGTTCCAACCGTCTACCACTCTGTTTGCAAAAGTGAATTTTCTTATATTTCTTCGGCATCTGTGTTTAGCCAGTTTATATCTATGACCTCTTGTTCTTGAAGCTCCAGGTCTCAGGAAATCTTTCCTGTCGATTTTATCAATTCCTGTTACTATTTTGTATGTAGTGATCATATCACCTCTTTTTCTTCTGTCTTCTAGTTTTGGCATATTTAATGCTTCTAACCTTTCCTCGTAGCTCTTACCCTTCAGTTCTGGGAGCCACTTAGTAGCATGTCTTTGCACCTTTTCCAGTTTGTTGATGTGCTTCTTAAGATATGGGCACCAAACAACAGCTGCATATTCTAGCTTTGGCCTAACAAAAGTCATGAACAATTTCTTTAGTATATCCCCATCCATGTATTTAAAAGCAATTCTGAAGTTAGAAAGCATAGCATAGGCTCCTTGCACAATATTCTTTATGTGGTCTTCAGGTGATAGTTTTCTATCTAGAACCACCCCTAGATCTCTTTCTTTATCAGAGTTCTTTAAAGATTTCTCACATAATATATAGGTTGTGTGGGGTCTATGTTCTCCTATTCCACATTCCATAACATGACATTTATTAACATTAAATTCCATTTGCCAAGTGGTGCTCCATATACTTATTTTATCCAGGTCTTCTTGAAGGGCATGGCAATCATCTAAATTTCTTATCCTTCCTATTATCTTAGCATCATCAGCAAACATGTTCATATAATTCTGTATACCAACTGGTAGATCATTTATGTAGACAATAAACATCACTGGTGCAAGAACTGAACCCTGTGGTACTCCACTTGTGACATTTCTCCAGTCCGATACATTGCCTCTGATCACAGCCCTCATTTTTCTATCAGTCAGAAAGTTTTTCATCTCAGTCAGAAAGTGTGTGTGTGTGTGTGTGTGTGTATGTGTATGTATGTATGTATGTATGTATGTATGTATGTATGTATGTATATATATATATATATATATATATATATATATATATATATATATATATATATATATATATATATATATGTCGTACCTAGTAGCCAGAACGCACTTCTCTGCCTACTATGCAAGGCCCGATTTGCTTAATAAGCCAAGTTTTCCTGAATTAATATATTTTCTCAAATTTTTTCTTATGAAATGATAAACCTACCCATTTGTTTATGTATGAGGTCAATTTTTTTTATTGGAGTTAAAATTAACTTAGACATATGACCGAACCTAACCAACCCTACCTAACCTAACCTATCTTTATAGGTTAGGTTAGGTAGCTGAAAAAGTTAGGTTAGGTTAGGTAGTCGAAAAACAATTAATTCATGAAAACTTGGCTTATTAGGCAAATTGGGCATTGCTTAGTAGGCCAAGAAGGGTGTTCTGGCTACTAGGTATGACATTATATATTATATAATATATATATATATATATATATATATATATATGCATTTATTACTTATAGTTTTATTATTTATTTAAATTATTTATTTCTGACAAGTGCATTTCCTTTGAATATTTTTTTGTTTCATAAATCTTTATATTGAATTTCAACCTATTACTATTATTTTTAAATATATGAACATTGCTAATAAAAATGCTAACAAAGATCTTGAAATGAGAGTCCTTAATGTCTTACAGAACATTACTGCTTAAAAATAACCGACACATTTTTAAGACAAGGTCTCTATCATTTATGAACACAGCCTAAAACAGGTCGAGATCTTGAAACAGTCCTTGAGAAAATGTACATTTCTAATGATGAGAAAATAAAATGTAAATTATAAAATAAGTATCGAGAACAAAAAAATTTGTCTACTAATTAGCGACTAGTTACAGAGTTTAATGCCGAGAACTTAAAAAAACCTTCAAGTACTGTATTGCTTCATAATATCGACCAAACTAAAGGATCTATTAATCAGAAACATTGGGGATATTGTTACAATTAAGTGTATCTTGTAGAAATATCTACAGGATGCTGCTGCTGTAGGAACAGAACCGGACATGTTTACAGTGGAGTGCTGCTCACTAATCAGGGTAAACTTACCCTATTTTGTCTTTGCCAGCTCGTATTTTGATTTGCTGAAATGCACTATATAGAAAATTTCCAGAACAGGAACACTGATACACACCTGTAGCTAATATTTACCTAAATATCTACTATACTGTGATAAGAAAAACTCTGTCATTAACTTAATAGTTGAGAAATACAGTACACTGCTTGGCAATGCATAGTACTAGGTACATAGGTAGTTGTGCTTCCATTAATGTTATCCGATGTTTTCAAACAGCTTAGTACCTGGGTAACAGTATAAACTTAAGCTTCACAAACTAGTACTAGTTTACCAAGAGAACTGATATTCTCTTATTTTGTTTGGCATTCTTTATAAATGAGATGATTATGAGTATCTGCTTACCTGTACTTTGAATAAATCTGTGGATGAGTTTTTAAGGCATGACAGAGGAATATATATATCTTGGATAGATATGAAATTGATGACAAATATATTCTTCAGTCAAATCTTGATAAAATGTGGTTTATTGTGGTTGGCACATCAGTGACTTTGGATGGTAAAAAAATATGTCCTGTCAAAGAAATATAGTTATTAATACAAACAAGCAATGCATACATGTAATTAAATTCTGGAAGAACCATTGCTGTTGGTACGGTATACAAGTATTTTTGCAACAACTTGTGACCTGAAGCCAAAATTGGCAAAGGATAAAGGTATGTATTCAAAGATACTCATGTTATCTTTGAAGTACTTGGCAGAAACTGATGCTAAGATTTTTGTACCCATGAACATAATTAATGGGACACGCTACTACCCAATAGGTCTTGATATTAATGCTATTAGGAGCTCTGAATTAACATGAATCATGGTATGAGTATAAGCATCAATATCTCATACCATGCACGAGCATGTACATCAATACCTGATACCATGGTATGAGCATAAAAATCACTACTTGATACCACTGTATGAGCATGAGCATCAATATCTGATATCACATTACGAGCATATGCATCAATATTTCAAACAATGGACACTACTTTTGAATAAATGGCTCAAAAATTGAGGCATTGACAAATTCATAATTCAAAAGAAATTGATCAGAGTAACAAATAGACCAGAGAGTAAACATTATAGTGTACTATACTGTGGTCATAACAGTGTATATGTGCCTTTGATATCACACAATTTTGTTTGATTACTAAAGACCATATAAACCTAAGGCCTTTTATTACATAAATATATTTTAGAATCAAGTAACAGTGTACAAGCTAAAACCATGGTTTTAACTTCACTTGGAACCAAACACTCCACAGAGGTAAAACTTTAAGGAAAATTAATATATATTCAAGATTTTTCAATTAAAAAATTAGATTTATATTTTCAATCCAAAATTATTTTTGATTGGTTATAACCTATATTTCATGTTGTTAGTTTAAATCACAACATTAAAATTTGTTAGGAACACTTTAACCCTGGAAATATTTGAAATGGGACAAGGTTTATTGAAATGGTCAATTGGTCTTATATCTAAAATTCACAAGACTTTGAAGGATGACAACACCCTGCTTATTGTGTACTGCTCATTTAAACCTGAAGGCATGAACTCTTATTTTCATATAGTTAATTTCATAAAAACATGCATAAGTAATTCTAAATATTTAAGATATCTTACAAATATTGGAACCAACCAGTCAGTGGTCACAAAATATTTAACTGGCATGTATTAACTGTACCTTAAAGTTACTATTACATTGTTCATTTTGTAGCCACTACATTCATTAGCAAACTGAATTGTCACAACTTCCTTCAGTTATGTAACATAGCTGCCATAGTCTTCATTAACCAATAAAGTATAAAATATTAAATTTCACTGAATACATGAATTTTTACAAATTAGAGTACTATAATATATAATTTAATACAAACATATATACAGTATTCCTGGGAATGAGGTTTAAATAAATACTGTCACAATATTTAATCATGTCCTTGTTCAATGACTGTATGATTGTATAATATTATCATCATCTCTATGGCTGTCCTTTGAAAATCTGCACAGAGATATTAAACATATAGAATGTGCATTTAATTCTTATAATATTAAATAATGAAGAAACTTTGCAATAATGATTCTTACAAGAAAACATGTTAATGTATAATACTGATTTTTTGTTTACATGAATGAGCTTTAATTCTAATAACTAGAGAAAACATATAGAGAAAACAACTGCTGAAGGTTAGTTTATCATATTAACATACAGAGAGCTCTAGCAAATATTTTGGACTCTGCAGTTGTTTCTTCAAACATAAGACTTGAGGAAATGTTAGATAAGGTGATGCGACACAAAATTATCTCAAAACAAACTTTTGAAATTACAGATGGTTTATTAGATTTATAAATTGATGTTTATTTACATTATCTTGCAAACCATTTCATTCACCAAGAATCTACGTGAAAGAAAAAAATATTGTACATTTAAAATTAAAATTTAACATAAACCCAAGCAGGAATACAGCTGTGTTTATGTAGTCGGCACCATTTGAATTTGCCTCTACTTTAAAACATTAACTTTGCTGTGTAGTGAGTGTGTGTGTGTGAAAGACTGCATCTATCAAAACCATCTGATTAATGTAGCACTAAAATGCCACAGTTTATATACTGGCATGATAACTGTGTTACATTATGTATGACCTTAGTTCTAAATTAGTATTCTAAACCAGTGACCAGTATAGATACAATAAACCATTCTGTTCCTATCCTAACAGATCATAATCATAACAACATTATTATCTAATAAACATATGCCTATTTCATCCAAGTCAGAAATTACAACTTGAAGTTGTCATCCACACTTCCGTGGAAATAAACATTCCATTCACCGATTTCCAGCCAAAATTCCAGTTTGGCAACAGGATGCTGCTTCTGGAAACTTTCCTTATTAAGACTACTCAATAGCTCGGTCAAGAGAGCTTCGGCCGCACATGCGTGGGGCCCATGGTTCGAGTCTCCTAGAGCCTAGGTGAATGGAATACAACTTTAAGTATATACAGTTTAATGGGAGACGATAAACTTATTAAATATTCTGCTACCAATATTCCCACACTCCCTGAGGAAATGACAACTAATCATGAACCACAACCATTCTTTATTTCAGTCATGCAGCTATATGCATCACAGCTTTATATACCTTATATATTTCCAGCCCATACATATACAGTAGGATGCAATTTTTTATTTATCACCATCATCTCTATTCAAATATTTGGCAAAATAAAATACTATAAAAATTATTGAAATGCACTTAAATTTTATACTATTTTTATCTTGGGATTTCATCATAAAATTGTAAAATTCCAATTCATGCACACTTATTTTCAAATTTTCATGTAATCAGAAGACAATTTTGCTAATAAAGTAAGATGAAATTGAAGTGTTCTGCTTTCTTATTAGATTTTCCCTGCATTTCATTTAGCATGGAACTCTTGTAAGCACAAGCAACAAGACCATTCTCCTTCAGGTGGCTCCGAAAGAGGGGGGTCAAGGCAGTATAAGTGGTATCCTCGGTCACAGTCATCACAAAACAGCAGCTGATCCTGTTGAAGGATGGAACTAAGTTATGATATCACTGGCATCGCAATTGCAACTTGGTCCATAGCAACATAAAGCAATAGCAATGAAGGGAAGCAACAGGTTGATCATTACAGTACATAAATATTTGGTTATGAATGATAATTGGAGAGAAATCTATCATAATAGGCAAAGCAAACCATATTGATGCCTTTTTTTCATGTCTCATGTAATATATTAAGGTACACATGGCCTTAAAAAATCCTCATAAGTGATATTTTGTATGGCATAACTGGAAAGGTCACCAGGTATTTTTTACTAGGAACGCAGTAAAAAATAAATATGGTATAAACTAAAAACCAGCATTGAATGTAATATAACGCCATTTTCTGGGTGAACCCTGGAGGTTCCCTAAAGCTGTCTGACTAATATGTGACATATTAGTCTGGGGCATCAGCCACACAGAGCCTTACCTACCAGGAACCACGAGCCAGAACATGGTTTCCTCAGAAAAGCGCAGGGAGCAATGGCCTATGAAAACTCCACTCTTTGAAAGTATATTCATGTATGCCATCAACCGGGGAAGGAACCCAGAAAGGTAGACATCCCAAAACAAAACCCAACTGGAAGAACATTGCAACCCAAGACCGAACAGAGTCCAAAAACTTCCCCCGAGAAAAATAATGCAACAAGCAAAACGTCATCAAACCGATGCACGGCTTGTTCACGCCCCCCCCCACCCCTACCCCCGAACCGGTTGCTCGCCCCCCCCCCCAGTTCGGAGACTGAGCAAACGAAAAGAAAAAATGTCGACCGGAGGGAGGGGGTGAGAGGTGTCAGGGAGCCTCCAAGATTCACCCAGTAAATGGCGTTTCATTACATTCAACGCTGGTTTTCTGTGGGAAGCTCTGGCTCCCTAAAGCTAGATACCCACTGATAAGTAAAACAGGACTTACCCAGGAGGTGGCCACACCGCGACCCTTAGGACAAAGTAGAGACAGCTGGCCGCAACAGGTGCACCAAAGTCACACAGGGTCACTGAGGACCTGGAACATTAACCAAAGAAAGGGCAGCCAGAACCCTGTTCAAACTGCAAAACCCCCGTGCCCGAATGTCAACCCAAGACATGGTACTAAAGACCGCAGCGAGAGCTGTAAACTTTCAAACATGGGCATGAGGGTAGACCGCAGGTTGGCTAGACTTAATAACCCTGCAGACAACTCGAGAGACCCGAGCCCTGGAATAGAGAAGGAGGGAAACCTGGTCTACCCAAAGCTCATCCACAGACACAGAAGCAGTGGTGTGCAGGTAGTGGCGAAGAGCCGCCACCGGACACAACATATGATGCACCCCCTGCCTGAGCAACCAAGCATCGACAACCCACGGATCCCTCATTCCCGGCCCCTGGCAAGCCAGCCGTCTCATTCTTCAGCAGAAAAGATGCAGAAGAAAAAGATGGTTGCAAACAAACAAAACGGCCACCAGGCCCGAAAGAGCAAAAACCCCTGTGTCGGAGGAGAGCATGAAGCTCACCAACCCGACCCCTAGAAGCCAAAATCAATAAAAACAAAATCTTCTGAAAACACTTTCAGACTGAAGGAGCCACAACAAACCGAGGAGAATAGAGAAAAGAGAGCACCCGGTCCAAAGACCAGGATGGCTCAGGCAGTGCATGAGCAGGCCCGGGGGTGGAAAAACACATGAAAAACTTAAGGAACAGAGCAGATGTGACATCCACCCTGAATGCAAGCTGGAGTGGCTCCGCCAGTACTGCAAGGTAAGAGGCGATAGTATTCAGCATGAGATGTCGGTCCTGAAAGAGCCAAGAAAGGAAAGACAAAACAACTCAAACCGAAATAGAAGGCAACCTACGAAGAGTAAGGAAATGGAGAAAGGAAAGCCAAAAGACTTCATACTGTGACCTAGAAGACCGCAGGTGGGACACCATGAGAAAAGCCACATGATCACCAAACCAGTGGTGATACACACACTTGCGTAAAAAATACCAGACGCGAAGAGCGGAAGAGTAGGTCGAACCAGCAAGGTACTTCATGGTTCTATCTGCTGAAAGAGGCGGAGCTGCGAAAAAACCTCTGGGTTCGGTCACACCGAGCAAGCAGCGACTGAAACCTAGGCTGGGCCGGCCACAATGGGACAAGGAGAAGAACCCTCCCCCAAAAGGATTCAAGCCGAGCCAGAACCCGAAGCAACAGCTGGACTGGGGGGAAAGAGGCACAGGTAACCTCACCTCGACCAGTCCTCCCAAAATGCGGCTACGGCGGCTGCTTCGCAGTCGGAAAAGGGCACCACATACACAGAGACGCCACAACTATACCGATGCGAAGAGGTCCACCTCTGGAGACCCGAACGGCTGGCAAAGCCAACTGAAGGAGTCGGCGTCGACCATCTATTCCGTGGTCAGAGGAATGAACCGGGACAGGACGTTCGCCAAGATGTTGGACATGCCCCCGACATGAACTGCACGGAGAGCTAAACCCTGAGAACTCAGCAGAAGAGCAACTCGAAGTGACAAGCTCAAAGAGCCAAGGACCATGGTTATAGTAATGAACCACTGGGGCGCAGTCCGAATGGAGTTGGATTGTAGAGGTTTGAGCAAGCTGAATCTGCCGCAACAAAAGCTACACCACCGCAAATTCCCGCACCGTGCTGTGAACCCAACGGAATGACGGAGTCCACCGCCCCTGGCTGGCTTTTTGAGTGCTGGTTACAAAGCCCCAGCCAAGGAATAAGGTGCCTGTGAACACATTGAGCAAGGGCTCCGGCAGGTGCCATGGCACCGAACCCCGAAAAACCCATAGAGGAAGCCGGAGATGCAGCAACAGACAAGGCCCCAAGGGAACAAATCCAGCAGTCGCAAGAGTGGTGGAAGGACCAAGATCAGACGCCGAATCCAAATCCAATCCAGCTGGTAAACCAGCACGGCAAAGATCAAACTCCCGCACAGCTGCTCGAGCAACTGCCAAGCAGCCCGAGACCCCCCCTCAAGAACAGCCGAAGGCGGGACTGCAGCCTGAGCAATGCCGAACATGGGACTGCAGACGGAGCAATGCTGCAGGTGGGAGTGACACGAATGCTGTCCGAGAGTCCTAAACAAAGCCCAGCCAAGTCTGAACCTGGGTCACAACCAAATAGGACTTAATACAGTTCACCAAGAACCTGAACCTGGCAAGCAGGGAAAGAACCAAACCCCTGGCGAGCAGACAAGCAGATTGGCTGGGAGCCCAAACCAACCAGCCGTCGAGGTAGCACCCAAAACCCTAACATCAAGCAGACGCAGACTGCATGACACCATGACTTGGGTAAGGTGCGTGAAAACACAAGGTGCAAGATTCAGCCCGAAGGGAAGGCAATAAAAGTGGTAAGCTTGCCACCCCACTATAAAACCTAACCAGTCCCCTGAACCCCAGGTGAATAGGAACATGCCAATACGTGTCCCGGAGGTCCAGAGACACCATCTAAGAAACCGACTAAGAAGCCAGACCTGGGACAAAACGGTCATCCAAAAGAAGGGGGCAAGGAAACCAGTGATTTAGACAAAACAAGTCCAGAATGAATTGAAGATCCGCAGTCCCATTTCAAAACTGGAAACAAGCGAGAACCCCACTTGAGGGACAAAGTCGTTTCGACCACACCCAAACACACCCACTCCTAGATGACCTGGCAGAGAGAAAGGGAGGAAGCCTGCCCTACCAGCCCCAAACCTTCGAGAGGAGGAGGAGGAGCCGCCACTGCCACCGCAGGACGGAGGACACGACCCAAAATGCCCACGAATTGCGGGACCATGCATGGTCAAACATGGTTTTCTTTGTTTAAAGATGCTATTGATGCTGGGATGTTGCAAAGCATTGACTTTTTTGAAGAAAAACAAAATGAATTTTTTTAAAGAAAGAACAAATGTTAAAAAGGTTCGTTCGGTGTCTGTCAAGTAGACTGCTCTGTTTCTTAAAAAAAATAAAAAATGAGAAAAAATGAAGAATTTTGAAAAACAGAACAAATGTCAAAAAGGTTCGTTCGGTGTTTGGCAGGTAGGCTGCTCCATGTTTCTTAAATAAAAAAAACAGTTGAAACAATTTGAAAAACAGACAAATGCCATAATGGTACGATTAGCATTTGTCGGGTAGGCTGCTCAATTATTGAGAAATAACTGAAAAATACAAAACAAATGGAACACATTTGAAACACAGAAAGATTGTCATAATAGAGCAGCCTACCCAACAAACACTGAACGAACCTTTATGGCATTTGGTTGGCATTTATGGCAATGGAAGTAACTGCAAGGGGCCTATTGGCCCATATTTCTTGATGCTTCTATATTGGTGCGAAGTCTTGAAGTGGGTAGAATATAGTTGTGTATTAATTGGCTGTTGATTGCTGGTGTTGACTTCTTGATGTGTAGTGCCTCGCAGATGTCAAGCCGCCTGCTATCGCTGTATCTATCGATGATTTCCGTGTTGTTTGTTAAGATTTCTCTGGTGATGGTCTGGTTGTGGGAAGAGATTATATGTTCCTTAATGGAGCCCTGTTGCTTATGCATTGTTAATTGCCTGGAAAGAGATGTTGTTGTCTTGCCTATATACTGAGTTCTTTGAGGCTTACAGTCCCCAAGTGGGCATGTGAAGGCATAGACGACGTTGGTCTCTTTTAAAGCATTCTGCTTTGTGTCTGGAGAGTTTCTTATGAGTAGGTTGGTATCTGTTTTTATAGTAAATCGTCAATTTTGTCTTCTGATTTTTGTCTGTAGGGATAACGTTCCTATCAACAATATCTTTCAGGACCCTTTCCTCCGTTTTATGAGCTGTGGAAAAGAAGTTCCTGTAGTCTAATAGGGGGTAAAGGTGTTGTGTTAGTTGTCTCTTCAGAGGTTGCATGGCGTTTCACCTTCCTTCTCATGATGTCTTCAACGAAACCATTGGAGAAGCCGTTGTTGACTAGGACCTGCCTTACCCTACAGAGGTCTTCATCGACTTGCTTCCATCCTGAGCTGTGGCTGAGAGCATGGTCAACATAAGCGTTAACAACACTCCTCTTGTACCTGTCTGGGCAGTCACTGTTGGCATTGAGGCACATTCCTATGTTTGTTTCCTTAGTGTAGACTGCAGTGTGGAAACCTCCGCTCCTTTTCATGACTGTTACGTCTAGAAAGGGCAGCTTCCCATCCTTCTCCATCTCGTAAGTGAATTGCAACACAGAATTCCGCTCAAATGCCTCTTTCAGCTCCTGCAGATGTCTGACATCAGGTACCTGTGTAAAAATGTCGTCAACATACCTGCAGTATATGGCCGGTTTCAAGTTCATGTCGACTAAGACCTTCTGTTCGATGGTACCCATGTAGAAGTTCGCAAACAGGACACCTAGGGGAGAACCAATGGCGACCCCATCCACTTGCTTATACATGTGCCCATCCGGGCTCAAGAAGGGTGCCTCTTTAGTACAAGCTTGGAGTAGTTTCCTTAGAATGTTTTCTGCTATGTCAAGAGGAGTACAGGCCGGATCACGATACACTCTGTCCGCTATCATCCCGATTGTTTCATCCACAGGTATGTTGGTAAATAGTGATTCTACGTCCAACGAGGCTCTTATCCCTGCGGTCTGTGTTCCCCGCAGTAAGTCAACAAATTCCTTTGGAGACTTCAGGCTGAAGGCGCAAGGGACATAAGGGGTCAGCAAGCCGTTGAGTCGCTTTGCCAGTCTGTACGTGGGTGTGGGTATCTGGCTGATGATTGGCCGAAGTGGGTTTCCAGGCTTGTGTGTCTTGACATTTCCATACGCATACCCAGGTTTGTATTCCCCAATAATTTTTGGCAGGTGGAGTCCGGATTTCTTGGCGTTCACAGTTTCGATCAATCTGTTAACCTTTTCTTTCAATTCGGCTGTAGTGTCCTTCGTTACCCTTTGGAATTTAGTTTGGTCAGAGAGTATGAGGTTCATTTTCGCCAGATATTCGTCTTTTTTAAGAATGACGTATATTGGCGACTTGTCACCTCTCCTGACGACTATCTCCTTGTTCTCACGAAGGCTCTTAGCTGCTGCTTTGAGCTCAGGGGACAGTATGGTGCTTCTGTAGTTGCCTCGAATCTTTCCTCCTTCTGCAATAAGTTCTGCTTGTAAGGTGTCTTATTGCAGATGGTAATTGAAAAATCAATTCTCCACAATTCATTTTTATTTCTAGTCTGATGCGACACTTGAACGCGTTTCGTAATAACTTATTACATTTTCAAAGACTTTAGTTTACACACACACAACTATAACCTGCAAACACTAAACAGAGTTCTACTATGCTATGATTTAAACAATTACCAATTAATTAATTAAACAATTGATTTTTCAATTACCATCGACAGTGAAAATAAACATAAGAAATATTGAGAAAATTCGTGTTAGAATTATTAATCTTACTTTTTCGGTCATATTTAATAATATATGTCTACAGGAAAGACTGCTACCAAAATATACTATATCTATATCAAAACTATATCTATATACTATATCAAAATATACTAGTTCTTTTCATTTGAGTTAAAACTAACGTAGCTATATAACCGAACCTAACCAACCCTACCTAACCTAATCTAACCTATCGTAACCTAACCTAAACTAATATAACTAAGTCAGTAATTCATGTTCTTAACATAATATAATAATAATATTTTAAACCCCCCAAAACACTCGGAGTGGTCAATCACCAAGCAGCAAAATACCAATAGAGGTAGACCCAAAGGTGACTTGGGGAAGATAACCTCAAGCCCCTAGGGCAGTACTTACAAGGCACTCAGGGAAGGGAACCCTAACCACATACAGCCTGAGTACCCGTGAATATTACTCCCAGCTCGCACGGCACTGCAAGAGCAGTACTGAACCCAAGGCACAGCACAACACAAGAGAATCTGGAGCTGGAGCCACACGACCATGCCACAATCACATCAGCCGAGAACTGGAGGGTGGATCACTGGCATGGTCCGTCTGGGGCTCCCCCCTTCCGCCTCCCAGGGAAGGGGGAGCTGTGCAGACATGCAGCGCGGCTCGTGTGATGTCATGCTCATTTGCTCGTTTTCATTTGGGGAGTTCTGTCCACTCATTTGTCTATTTTAGTCATTTTAACCAGAATAGGGGTTTGTTTTGAGGCGCTTACCTTTCCGAGTGCCTGGGCCGGTCGACGGCAGACATAGAATGCTCCAAATCCCATGTGCATTTCTATTGGCCATTGCTCCTCGTGCCTCTCTGATGGAGCCAGGTTCTGGCTCGTGGTCCCTGGTAGGCCTAGAACTCCAAACACAAAACAGAAAACAAGATCGAAGCCCCAAAAATGTGAAAAGAACTCCCCCAAGAAGAAAAGAAACAAGCAAACGTAAGTGAAACTAGCCCCCAGCTAGTTAGCCCCTCCACCCCCTCTTTAAGAGGAGAGGGGGAGCCAGGCCCCCAACTTGTATCAAACTTGTACAAAGAGGGAGATATGAAAACCCCTCTCTCCTAAAGCAAAAGACCCTAATCAGATAGGATGAAGGTCCAAGTGGGGTCCAAGAGAACCCAAGGTCCATAACCAACTTACCCCAAGCCACAGAAACCAAACTCGAACACTCTGGGGCAGAGCCAAAGTCCAGGCCCACCACCCGGAATAAAGTGGAGTCCTAAGGAGAAGCATTGGGAAAAGGGGTTGGCTGGAGGGAAGAAAACCCTAAAACCTCGGCAAGACAAAGCAGGCCAACTGTTTCAGTGCCTGAAATGAAAGGAGCCACTCCTGGAGAATGCCGAGCCACACTCCGAGCTAAACCTTACACTGACTCTAAAACTCACAGCCATTCCAGAAGCATAAGCAGGGAGGGGAAATAGAACAGAAGCTGGAGGGAAGGAAGAGGAGGCACAGATGGAACCAAGATGGAAATCACCAACACCTCCAATTCAGAGTCCCTGAAAACAAGACAGACCAACTTCACTGCAACCAACTGGGTACACAACCGTTGAAGGTGGGCAAACCGAACCTGTAAAGTGGTAGCTGCGTGATACGTATAAAGTTTATCAGGAGGGTCAGAGAGAAGAGCCACATGGGAAGAGTAAACCCCACTGGACTCGGCGTCATAGGTCACGTCAACCCAACAGGCAGCTTGGTAGAGGCTAAAAAATCATCACTGCCCCATAGCAAGGACGACAAATAACTAAAACGGCTTAGCTATGGGGAAGCCATCGAGTAAAATCTTTCTTTAGCTCCATTTTGACCCAAGTACTGTAATAGAAGTCTTCACAAAATAATGTTGATAAAATGTAGTGTAGAACAGTACTGCATAAGAATGTCAAATATTATAAAATTACAATGCAATGTAACCACAGTGTTGTTATAATGGTGCTGGGCATCGACAAAAAGTAGGAACTATGATGTAGAATTACTGTTCTCCATTTCCAATTTAATTTCCATGGCAACATTTTAGGTATATGCTACAAAATCTTACCACAAATTCATGACCTAACATTTCCATGAAATTGAATCCAAATTTCCCAATAAATGTTCATGTTTATTTGAAAGGAGCCTAAGTATGATCACCCTTCATTAATGCAGAAGCGGTGATAAACCAAAATGTAAGTACTGTACTTACATCATTCTCTGATGTGCCACAAAGAGTGCACGTCTTACACTCGATGCACTGCCACCGGTACTTCACAACACTCTTCATCATATTAGACGTAAATTGGAGGCACGTTGGATGACCTGCAGAGATGATCATTCAATACACAACATTTCCTTTTCTTATTAACCATTAACATGCAGCCATCACTAAAATTAAAATTAAATACTAAAAATTAAAATTAACATGCTTCCCCTGCCTCCCCCCCCCCCAAAAACCAGCGTTGAATGTAATGAAATGCCATTTTCTGGGTGAGCCCCGGAGGCTCCCTGGAGCTTATCGGGCTAATGTATGTTATATTAGACCAGAACATTAGCTAAGGAGTTGAGACCTACCAGGGACCAGTGCCAGAACCTGGCCCCTTCAGAGAGGTTTCAGGGAGCAATGGCCCTGGAAAACCCCCTTGTGGTTGGGGGTTTCCTTCTCTGCCATCGACCGGGGTTAGGCACCCAGAAAGGTAGGCATAACAAAACAAACCCCACATGGTAAAAAACTAAAACAAAAAACCGAACAGAGAGGTAGAAACTCCCTACAATCCCAAGGAAACAAACAAACATCACACTTTACTGCCGCGCCGATCGTACGCGCAGCCCTCCCCGCCCCGAGCAGGGGAGGGGGGGAGCCCCGGACCTCACCGCGCCGGATGCCTAGCATTAGTTCGGAAGCTTAGCTTCAACCAATGTGAAAAAAACGCCTACCGGTGGGAGGGAGGGTTGCCAGGGAGCCTCTGGGGCTCACCCAGAAAATGGCGTTTCATTACATTCAACGCTGGTTTTCTGTGGGGAGCCCCTACACTCCCTGGAGCTTCTTACCCAAAGAGAAGGTAAAGAAAGGGCTAACCCGGGAGGTGGCCGCCACAAACTCTGCAACACGAAGCCAAGACAACAGGCTGCAACCTGCGACCCAAGGCAACAAGAGTGCACAGGAGCAGACACGCTCATAAACAACGGGCGACCAAGAACCTGTGCAACCATCAAATCCTTGCGCCCGAAATGAGCCCTAGACATCACCAACACAGCAGCAAAAGCTGCAAATGTCCGAACAGCACGGGCACAAGGATAGACCGCAGGCTGGAAGAATTAAAAACTCTGCAGACGATCTGGGAGACCCGAGCCCTGAAACAGGGAAAGAGGGGAACTGGATCAACCCAAAGCACATCCCCAGACACGGTACGCAGGTAACGGTAAAAAAGCGCAACCGGATAACACAGGATGCACCCCCGGCTGAACCAAACATCAATAACTCAAGGACCCCTCCAGATACCAGCCGTCTCGACCGTCGCCAGAAGGACAGAGAAAAGCTGCAAATGTACAAACCAACCACCAATACCAAAGAGCAGAAACCTGAACCGAAGGGGTTACCACAAACTGAGGAGAAGATAAGAGGGCATCCTGATCCAGGACCGCTCAGGCGACGCATGAGGAGGCCGGAGGTGAAACAAAACACGAGAAAGCGGAACAGGGCTGATGTGATGTCCATCCCGAACGTAAGCCGGAGCGGCTCCGCCAGCACCGCACAAAATGAAGCGACAGTAAGAAACATCAAATAACTGCAGTCCTGAAAACCCAAGAAAGAACAAGACAACCCAATGCGAAAGAGAAGACGACCTACGAAGAGCAAGAAAAAGGTGCATAGAAACACCAGGAACACCATACTGTCGCCGAGACGAAGCTCGCAGGTGGGACACCATCAACAAAGCCACCTGATCACCACAGAGATGGCGATACCCGCGTCAAAATACTAGACGCGAAGAGCCGAGGAGAAGGCCGGACCAGTCATGTACAGGACTGGTCCGACCTGCTGAAAGAGGCGGAGCCGCGGGAAAACGCCCTGGGTTCGGACACCTATCAAGCATCGTCTGAAAATAAAGCTGGGCCGGCCACCAAGGGACCATGAGGACTACTCTCTTGGGAATGGGCTCCAACCGAGCCAGAACCTGAAGCAACAGCTGGACTGGGAGTAGAGGAACAGGTACCCCCACTTCGACCAGTCCTGCCGAAAGGCATCCACCATGAATGCCTCGCAGGCGGGTAAGGGCGCCACATAGAATGGGTGACGCCTAGAACATGCCGACTCGAAGACGTCCACGGCCAGGAGTCCATACATCCGGCAGAGCTAACGAAACGAGTCGGCGACAACTGGCTAATCTGCGAACAGAGAAATGAACCGAGACGGGCTGTCCGCCAGGACATAGAACACACACCGGACATGAACCTCACAGTTAGCCAAACCCTGAGAATCCAGCAAACGAGCCACTCGAAGGGACCAACCCCAAAGGTCAAACACCTAAGAGAAACCCTGTGGTTCCGGCAAAGAACCGCCAGAGAACAGTCCGAATGGAGCCGAATGGTAGAGCACCGAGTGACCCGAACCCTCCGAAGGGCAAACCAGACAGCCATGAACTCCCGAACCGTGTTGTGAGCCCGACGGACAGACAGACCCCACCATCCCCGGCCAACCTGGTGAGCACTGGTCACAAAGCCCCAGCCGAGAGATGACCTGTCCATGAACACATCGAGCGAAGGCTCAGAAAGGTGCCAAGACACGGAACCCTAAAACCCCAAAGAGGAAGCTGATGACGCAGCACCAACACAAGATCCCAGGAGGAACGAACCCAACAATTGCAAGAGGCGGAAGGGGAGTCTCCGAAGGAACCGAACAGACGCTGAAGACAAACCTGACCCTGCAGGCAGACCAGCACGTCTAAGTTCAGACTCCCGCACAACTGCTCGAGCAACCGCCGAGCAACCCGGGACCCCCTCATTAATAGTCAAAGGCTGGACCACAGCCGCAGCAACACTTCTGGAAGGAAAGACAAGGAGCGGGCCAAGAGCCCTAAACAAGACCCAGCCAGGTCCGAACCCAGGACATAAACAGATAGAACGGCCTCCAGATTACTAGGAAACCAAATCTGGTGATCTGGAAAGAACCACACCTCCTGGCGAGCAGACAAACGGACCGACTGGGAGCCCACACCAGCCAGTCATTGAGGTAGGCCAGACACCGAATCCCAAGCAGACTCAGATAGGGCACCAAGATCCGGTAAAGATGCGTAAATACACCAAGTGCCTATGATAAACTAAGAAAGGCAACAAAAGCGACAAGCCTGAAGCCCCACCACCAACTATGCCAGTCCCGGAAAACTGGATGCCTCTTGTACATCCACACACACATGTACATGTACATGTGTACACACACACACACACACATACACGTGAAAAGAAAATTACAAGCCAACCTGTGGGCAGAGAGCACCATGCCGGCCAGGCGAAGAAGGCACAAAACTGCATCAAAAGGCCCACCTTGACAACAAAACCCAAAGTCCCAGCACGACCACAACACGTGCCAAGACCCAAAAAGATCAGTCTGCAAGCCAGGAAGACCCCGGAACCCCAGAAGGCAGAACTGGGTCACACACGAGGAAACAAAGCCACTTGAACCCACAAAGGGGGCTCAAGAGGAAGAAACCTCCGGAACGAAACCTAAGAACCCAAAGGAACCTGGAATCGAACCAGGGGGAGCCCAAGTCACCACATTTGCCGGCAGAGATAAACCACAGAAAAGCAAAGCACAACCCCCAGACAGAACCCCCAGGGAAACAGTCAAAACAGACTGAAAACCAGGGGACAAGGTGAGGGAGCAAGCATAAACAGACTGGGACACTGAGCCCAAACCCTAGGGCCCAGACCCAAAACAGACAAAAACTTGGTGTAAAATCAACACTCAAACGTTCCCAGAGGAACAGAAGACTGGGAAAAAACACTAGAAAAGCAAAGAAACGACAACAGGAGAATAAAACCCCTGAAAAAGGTGAAAAACTCACCCAAGACACTCGCTCGCACACCCAGGCGCATGTAAACCGCAACGCCGCCCTGGTGGCCACGCAGGGAAACCGGCAGAATAAAATGGCCACCAGAACAGGGGGCTGTGGCCAACACAAAAGATACGAAAACATGCCAGCAAAAGTGGGAAGCAAGCAGACTGGATGGGCGTAAAACTCCGCCCAAAAGCAGAAAACCAGGCAGGGGTAAACAGCCCCAGAACTGCTAGCAGGCATCCCCACAGCCCCGGGAACCCGCAACAGAGGCCCCGGGGCAGAGCCGTCCTCCACACCCTCCGTCCTTAAAGAAAAGGAAGAGTCCATAGGAAAGGCAGCAAGAAAGAGCCGCTAATAAGATCCAGAAGCCTTGGCAGGAGGAACAGGCTCGAAAACCTCCATCCCCAACCCGAACGGGGCAGCCCCGAAACCGCCCGAGTCTCGGCCCCAACTAAACACCGCACCGACCCCGAAACCCGCAGATGGTCCGGAGCCAGGAACAGGGAGGGAAAGGGGCGAACAGCACCTAACCAAAACAGGGCGGCCTCGGGGCATCCAAGTTGGAAACCAACCTAGTGTGTTGCAGCAACCTAACCTAGCTTGCAACACGGATGCCGCCTGTACTCTGAACAGTAATAACATCAGGAGAGTACTGGAGAACAAGCAAGGAATATCTCTCACAAGACTCCGGGTCAAGGTTTCAGTGACCCATCAGGCAACATGACGGAGGTAAAAGTGGAGACTGTCACCCGGAGACAAGGGCACAGCAACCAACGATCCAATACAAGTCGGGTTGGAACCCGGAAGACACATTCAATGGTCCACCGAGCCCCAACAGGGGTTTCCAGGGCCCGTATGGTAACAACTACGGGAAGCCCAGGCAAGGTGTTGCTAACCGGTTAAAACCCAAAAATAACAATGGGGTAGAGGACAACACTGAAAACCCCTGCGACGTGTACAATCACGGGGCCTAACAGAGGGCCACCAAACATTACCAATGGAACTATAGCCACACTAGGCAGACCCCCACCAGGCAAATGAAAATAAAAACATAAGAAAACCCCAGCAAAAGTACACCTTCTCCAGAGGCAACAGAAACCGGTTGCTGCTTAGGTGGCAGGTCTCGCAACACCCTGACGCTATAACCAGCACAATATTAGTCCCTACACAGGGCCAAACAAGGGCCCCAAGTCCCAGCTGGCCCCAAGGGCGAGGCAAATGCCGAGCAGCAAGAACCTCTACGGGAATGGTTCCCGAACGCCCCATGGAAGATAACCCTGTCACGCAGGGGGCAGTACTCACAGGGCACTTAGGGAAGGAAGCCCATAAGCGCATGCAGCCCTGCTACTGATGAGGAACACCTGGCAGTCATCACTCGCTCCTTAACTCGAAGTCGAGACAACTGGCTGCAACCTGCGACCCAGGAACATTAACAAGATACCGTGCGGCCAGGACCCTGTTCGACCTCCAAAAGTCCCATTCCCGAATGTCAACCCAGGACATATTCCCAAAAACAGCAGCCAAAGCCGCAAACGTCATGGGCACGGGGATAGACCACAGGCTGGCTGGACTGAATAATGCTGCGGACGACCTAGGAGACCCGCGCCCTGGAATAGGGAAGAATTAAACCGGGTCCACCCAAAGCGCGTCCACTGCCACAGAGGCCGTGGCGCATAGATAACCGTGGAGAGCCGCAACCGGACACAAAACATGATGCACACCCGGCCGAACTAACCAAGCATCAACTACCCAAGGACCCCTTCGGAAAGCAGCAGACTCATTCTTCGCCAGAAATGAAGGAGAAGGCTGCACACGAACAAAACGACCACCAGAACTGAAAGAGCAGAAACTCCTTTGCCGGAGGAGAGCATGAAGCTTCCCGACCCGACCTCTAGAGGCCAATGCCAACAAGAAAAGTCTTACAAAAACAGTCCTGAACCAAGGGGGCCACCACAAGCCGAGAAAAGAGAGCACCCGGTCCAATGACCAGGACAGCTCTGGTGGTGCATGAGCAGGCCAGAGGTGAAAAAATGCCCGAGAAAGCTTGCGGAACGAAGCAGAAGTGACATCCACCCCAAATGCTTGCTGCAGCGGCTCTGCCAGCGCTGCACGAAACGAGGCGACAGTATTTGGCACAAGATGACGGTCCTGAAATAACCAAGAGAGAAAGGACAAAACAACCCAATTAGAAATCGAAGACAACCTACCTAGAGACAAAAATGCCAAAATGACCGCCAGGAAATTTCATACTGCCACCTAGACGAAACTCGCAGGTGGGACACCATCAAAGAAGCCACCTGATCACCATACAAGTGGTGATACACCCGCATCAAAAAGACCAGACAAAGAGTGGAGGAAAAGATCGAACCAGCCACGTACCGGACCGGACCGATCTGTTGAAAGAGGCGGAGCCGCGGGAAGACCCCTTGGGTTCGGACATCAAGCCAAAAGCTCCTGAAACCAGGGCTGGGCCAGCCACCAAGGAGCCAACAGGACTACTCTCCCCTGGTTGATACCTGGTTGATGGGGTTCTGGGAGTTCTTCTACTCCCCAAGCCCGGCGAGGAGGCTTGACTTGTGAGAGTTTGGTCCACTAGGCTGTTGCTTGGAGCGGCCCGCAGGCCCACATACCCACCACAGCCCGGTTGGTCCGGAACTCTTTGGAGGAATAAATCTAATTTCCTCTTGAAGATGTCCACAGTTGTTCGGCAATATTTCTTATGCTCGTTGGGAGGATGTTGAACAACCGTGGACCTCTGATGTTTATACAGTGTTCTCTGTTTGTGCCTATGGCACCCCTGCTCTTCACTGGTTCTATTCTGCATTTTCTTCCATATCGTTCACTCCAGTACGTTGTAATTTTACTGTGTAGATTTGGTACTTAGCCCTCCAGTATCTTCCAGGTGTATATTATTTTATATCTCTCTCGTCTTCTTTCTAGTGAGTACATTTGGAGGGCTTTGAGACGAACCCAATAATTTGGGATCGTCTCAAAGCCCTGGTAAGCCTCCAACCGAGCCAGGATCCGGAGCAACAACCGGTCCGGTAGGAAGAGGTACAAGTAACTCCACCTCGACCACTCCAGCTGAAAGGCATCGACTTCGACGGCTTCGCAGTCTGGGAAGGGCGCCACATAAACTGGAAGATGCCTCGACCACGCCGATGCGAAAGAAGTCCACCTCCGGGCGCCCGTACGTCTGGCAGAGCCAACTGAATGAGTCGGCTTTGACCGTCCATTCCATGGAAAGGGGAATGAACCGAGACAGGCCATCCGCCAGGACGTTTAACACCCCTTGATCATGAACCGCCAGGAGAGCCAAACCCAGAGAACTCAGTAGACGAGTCACCCAAAGCGACCAGCCCCAAAGAACCAAGGACCGCATTGAACCCCCGCGGTTCAAGCAATGAACCACCGGGAGCAGTCTGAATGGAGCCGGATCATTGTTCCTCGAGCAACCCGAATCCTCTGAAGCGAATGCCACACCGCCGCAAACTCCTGCGCCATGCTGTGAGCTCGACGGAAGTACGGACCCCACCAACCCTGGCTTTCCTGGTGAGCACTTGTCATAAAACCCCAGCCAAGAGACAAGGCATCCGTGAACACATTGAGAGGGGGCTCAGGGAGGCACCACGGCACAGAACCCCGAAAAATTCGCAGAGGAAGCCGGCGACACAGCAGCCGACACAAGGCTCCTGGGATCGAACCCATCGATCGTGAGAGCGGCGGAAGGGACGACCCCGAGAAACCAGAACATCCGCCGAAGCCAGATCCGACCCGATGGGTAGACAGCACAGTGAAGTTCAGGCTCCCGTACAGCTGCTCGAACAACCGACGCGTGACCTGGGTGTCTCCCAAAAACAGCTGGAGGCGGGACTGCAGCCATAACAGCATCGCAAAAGGAGCGAGAAAGGAAGGGGTCCGAGAGTCCCACGCAAGACCCAGCCACGACCGAACGGGAGGGAACCAGATGGGACTTCCTCCAGTTCACCAAGAACCCGAACCCGGCGAGCTGGGAAAGTACCAAATCCCTGACTAGCAGACAACTGGACTGACTGGGAGCCCAAACCAGACAGTTGTCGAGGTAGGCAACACCGAACACATAACAGACACAAACGAGCCACGATGACCAGAGTAAGGCATGTGAGCACACGAGATGTCAGATTCAACCTGAACGGAGACAACGAAAGTGGTAACCTTGACGCCCACAACAAAACCGAGCCAGTCCCTGAACCCCGGATGAATCGGGACGTACCAATAAGCGTTCCGGAGGTTCAGGGACACCATCCAAGAACCCAGCTCCAACAGGAGCCGAACTTGAGACAGTGTAGTCATCCGAAAGGAGGGGCAATGAACCCAGGGGTTCAGACGGGACAAGTCTAGAATGAACCTCAGGTCCGCACAGTCCCGTTTCGGCACTGGGAACAGACGGGAAACCCATCTGAGGGACGACGTCCTTTCGACGACACCCAAGTGAACCCACTCCAAGATGACTCGATGGAGCCCAGGAGAAGAGGCCTGCCCCACCAGCCTCAAACCCCTCCTTCGGGCAAATCGTTGGACCAGGCGTGAGCAAACAGCGCAAGCCTCCCCCCTCCCCATCGCCCCGTCAACGGGGCAAACAGCAAAAGGGCCGGTGCCCCTTACGAGACACAAAACCTCACACAGAGAGAGCACCGCGCCAACCAGACGAAGGCGGGTCCGAAGGCAGAGTCGAACCCGAAACTGGCACCAGTGGCCTACCATGACGAGTGGAACTCTGAGCCCTGGCATGACCTCTCCGGGAAGGCCCCCCTTGGGACCCCAGGGAAACCAACAAGTCCGACATAGGATGGCAACTGGCCGAAGAAGCCTGAATATACTACACCACGGCCGAAGGAGCAAAAGCAAAGGACAAAAAGGCGAAGACATCCTAAGAGCCAGGGCCCATGCCAAATCCAAGGAGGAGGCAAGCACCACCTGGCAACACGCATTGTGTCTGCCGACACAATGCTAACAGGCATTGGCTTCAGAACGCCAACATCTCAGGTAAGGGCAGGAGCAAACAAGCATTCATTGAGGTGCTCAAGGTCGCTCCCCAAGAAAACCAGAACCACCGTTGAGATCTCGCGCCATTCAAGCGTGCGGGAACGAGAGAAAGAATGCCAAAGCCTCCAAAGCAAAAATAGGATAGTCCACCAGCCAGGACAACTCCAGAACTTGTAACGGACCCAGAGAGAGAACAAATTCCCAAACCTGAAAGATGACGGATCCATCACCAAGGCGTAATCCGGGTCATGCAGGAGGTAAAACGCCAGGGCTGCCCGCACCGCAGACAGTTCGATGCAGGAAGCTGAAAATCCCCGGAAAGACGGAACCGACACACCCGAGGGAAACGGAACAGAACCTAGAGAGGGGCAGACGCAAATCCAACTTGTACGCAGAGGGGGAAAAGAGAACCCCACTCCTTGTAATAATAAGCCCCGCTCCAAGGGTAGAAAAACCCAGGCGGGATCCAACGGGGCCCAAGGCCCCCAAGTCAGTCCCTCCCCAGCCCCAAGATCCCCCTCCTCAGGACCCAGGGCTGAGTCATCCCCGAGAGCACCGGACCCTAAAGAAAAACTCCGCACAGCTGAGAAAGCCGAACAGAAGGGGGCCCACATGGTCAGACCCAGAGGCTTCGGCAGGGAGAGTTGACTTGAATGCCTCCGTCGCCACACCGGAAGGGACATCCCCCAAGACCGCCCGAGATTCAAGACCATCTAAATCCTGCCCTGACTCCGAAACCCTCAGACGCTTTGGGGCCGGAAGCAGGGAAGGGAGGGGAGACCAGGATGAACCACAGCAGGGGAAGGGCGAGGGGGTGCGGACTGAACCAAGGTCGAAGCGACCCCCCACCTCCAAGCCCGGGTCCCATTAAGCAAAACGGGACACCCTCAGGACCTTCCGGGTGAGCAACCAATCTAATGCATTGCAACAACCTAAACCGAGCATGCAATGGTTGCGCCGCCTGTACCCATAGATCATCATCTTGAGATTGGGTAAACTGAGTCATGAACAAGCAACAGAACTTGCATGACTCTGGGTCAGTGTCACCGACCCAACAGGCAGCGTGACGGAGCCAAAAACCATGAGGGACACCCTGAGTCACGGGGACCGAGCAACCCTCGAACTCGCACAAAGCGAGGGGGAGACTCTGTGGACACATCCATCGGACCCACGCGCCCCATGGGGATTCCCAGGGTCCTGAGCGCTTAATGAAAACTCACGCCCAGGTAATCCCAGGCAGGGTACTGCTAACCGGTGCCCAAAACTACCAAACAACTGTCTAAAGCTGAACCCCAGGGACGGGTACACTCATGGGGGACCTAGCAGAGGGCACCACCAGAAGAGAACCGTGCACAGGTCAGGCACCAAAAAAGGGGGGAAGCAAGGCAGACCCCCCTATGAGGCAAAAAGAAAAACAAAACCCAACAAGAGGACAACGTACCCAAAGGAAAAGAGCAGGCCACTGTAAATCCTGAAAACAAGCTGCGCAGTACCCTGCACCCCACCAGTGCAAGCTGCCTCTTACCCTAAGGTAAACCAGGAGGACAAAACCCCTAAGCACCCAAATGGCAGCCAAAAACCAAGTAGTAATACAGCCTAGCAGAGGCAGACCCCGAGGAACTTGTGGAAGGGGAACCCCAAGCTTCAAGTGCAGTACTTACAGGGACCCTAGGGACGAGAACCCTAGGCACATGCAGCCCGAGTACTGTAGAATAACTCCTGGCTTTTGCACCCCCGGAAGACAGCCACCACACTTAGAGCACAGTGCTGGAAATGCTGGAGCCAAGCACACGACTCCACCTCTAGCATGAGCCTGAGAACTGACAGGTGGATAGCCGGCGTGGGGGGTCTGGGGCTCCCCCTTCCCTCTCCTGGCCAGGGGGGAACTGCGCAGACAGCGGCGCTGCGACGTGTGATGTCATGCTCGTTTGCTCGTTTCTTTTAGGAGGGGAGTTCTATCCAATTGTTCGGCTTTTGGTAGCAATATTTTCACCAGAATAGGTTTTTGTTTTAGGATGCGTACCTTTCTGGGTGCCTGACCCGGTCGATGGCAGACATAGAATGCTTCCAACCACATGGGGGTTACTATAGGCCACTGCTCCCCATGCATCTCTGAGAGGGCCAGGGTCTGGCTCGGGGGTCCCCGGTAGGCCCACAGAACTCCATGCACAGACTGATGTTAAAGTCTGACATTAGCATATCAGCCTATGTTGACTAAACCACACACCAGAAAGTGAAGGGACGACGACGTTTCGGTCTGTCCTGGACCATTCTCAAGTCGAATGTATCGACACAATCGACTTGAGAATGGTCCAGGACGGACCGAAATGTCGTTGTCCCTTCACTTTCTAGTGAGTGGTTTGGTCAACATATTTCAGCCACGTTATTGTGACTCCTCGTCTGCATATCAGCCTAGTAAGCTCCAGGGACCCGAAGGGGCTCCCCCTAGAAAATCTACCTTTCTTGTTTCATGAACATTAGGAAAGCCAAGTGATGGGGTCATTGTCCAATTCATACTTCAAGGGAGAGTGCAGACATCCGAAATGCTCAATTTGGATGATGATTCAATTTATGTTTCGTGGTTTCACTTAATAATTTACAAAAAGTAGAATTTGTGTCCCAGGAATCGTGGGCAGCTCTGGGGCTTCCAAATAGGCAACCAACCTAGTCCGACGCATCAAGGAGAAACAACCATGCAACGCGGCAGCTGCCTGATCCTATAAAATATCAGAAGGGGAATGAGTGAATTGGAGCACAAGCGAGAAGCAGTAAATCCTGCAAGACTCCAGGTCCTAGGTGTCTCTGACCCAACAGGCAGCATGACAGAGGCAGACAGGATGATGATCACCCTGAGGCAGGGGCGACGAGCAACCTTCGAAATCGCACAAGGTGAGAGTGGGCTCAGAAGAAGTAGCCATGCTACAACCAAGCCCACAGGGGTTTTCCAGGGCCTGTAGGGTGAATGAACCCTACAGGAAGCTCAGGAACTGGGGCCACCTAAGCTGGTAAACCCTGTCAATGAATGCAAACTGACCACAAGTAGCTGCTGTAAATCCTTGGGGGCAACAGAGGAATACCACCATCACACCCTACGAGCAGCCTAATGAGGAGCGAGGCAGAACTCCTCTGCAAAACCAGGTGAAACACCAACAAAATAGAAAACACACACACACAAAAAAAATCCATAACAGCCAACAAGCAGAGAGAAATGTCGGTGGCGCAGGTTATCAATAGCCAACAACACCGCTGTATGCAAGAAAACAAAAAACCAGCGTTGAATGTAATGAAACGCCATTTTCTGGCTGAGCCCCAGAGGATCCCTGGAGCTATCGGGGTGATGCCCAGTCTAATATATTGCGCATCAGTCAATGGAGTTCAGCCTACCGGGGACCACGAGCCAGAACCTGGCTCCCTCAGAGGCAAAGGGAGCAATGGCCTATAGAAACCCCCCCATGTGGTTCGGGGCATTCCATGTCTGCCATTGACCGGGATTGGCACCCAGAAAGGTAACCATAACAGAACAAACCCCATTTGGTAAGAAAAAGTGACTGAAAACTGAACAGGGAGGCAGAACTTCCCCTATAACTTAAGAAAACAAGCAAGCAAACAAAGGTCACACCTCACCACTGCATCCCCCCCTGGGGGGAGGAGGCGGGGGGAGCCCCAGAACCCAAAACTGGCTACTCAAGCCATCCAGTTCGAAGGCTGAGCTTAAAAAAGAAAACGGAACCACCAACCGGAGGGAGGGAGGGTTGCCAGGGAGCCTCAGGGGTTCACCCAGAAAATGGCATTTCTTTACATTCAACACTGGCTTTCTGAGGGGAAGCCCCTACAGCTCCCTGGAGCCACATCACCAAAGATATGGAAAATAGTGACTGACCCGGGAGGCGGACGACACTCGCTCCTAAACTTGAAGTCAAGACAAATGGCTGCAACCCGCGACCCAAAGCCACACACGGATGACTAGGACCAGGAACTTTGACGAGATAACGAGCGGCCAAGACCCTGTTCAACCTCCAAAATCCCCACGCCGAATGTCATCCCAGGACATATTGCCGAAGACGGCAGCCAAAGCAGCAAAATTCCTTATATCATGAACATGAGGATAGACCACAGGCTGGCTAGACTTTATAACCCTGCTGACTACCTGGGAGACCCGAGCCCTGGAAGAGGGAACGAGGGAAACTGGATAAATCTAAAGCACATCTCCGGCCACAGAAGCCGAGGCATACATTTAACGGCGAAGAGCCACAACAGGACACAACACATGATGCACTCCCAACCTGACCAACCAGGCATCAATAACCCAACGGCCCCTCCGAAAAGCAGCCGTCTCGTTCTTCACCAGAAAAGAAAGAGACAGTTGCAACTGAACATACCTACCAGCAGGACCAAAGGAACAGAAACCTTCATGCTGGAGGAGAGAATGAAGCTCCCACACCAGACCACCAGAGGCCAATGCCAACAGAAAAAGAGCCTTAGAGAAACACTCCTGAACCAAAGGAGCCACCATGAATTGAGGAGGAGGAGAGATAGGAGAACACCCTGTCCAAAGACCAGGATGGCTGAAGCGGCGTATGAACAGGTCGGACGTGAAACAAAGCACAAGACAGCTTATGGAACGGGGCCGAAGAGACATCCACCCCGAACGCAAACTGAGGCGGCTCTGCCAGTGCCGTATAATACGAGAATTGAAAGAATAATAGCCGTTGCCATACATAGGCAGCTGACAACGCCACCACACTGCCAAGATTGCTCACATAAATTTAAAACAGCATATTGTTTTTGCTTTTATTACACTATAAACACACACACATTATATATAAGTATCTACATATTTCTTTCACCATAACTGTGCCATGAAGCTGGGATGGTGTCCAAACAGCATAGTGGCCACCATACACTGCAAAACAAGTCGCACACCATCCTGCAGACGACACAACCTCCTTCACCAAAATGGCTCCTCCAAATACACTGTTTTTGTTGTTATTACATTATATACACACGTTATATATAAGTATATACATTTTTGTTCACCATAATGAACCACTAAGCTGGTATGGTGAGTCCAAACAATATAACGGCCGCCACCTCCCTCACCAACATTCCTCATCCCAGCATACAACACACATCGTAATTCTCACCACAATGCTGCTGTTATCAGAATCCTGGTCACTAAATCCAGTAAATGAACCATGAAAAGTCGTTTCAAGATTCTTAGATGGACCAAACAATGGCAGTGTGCTGTCGCTATCTGCTTGGCGCTGTGAACATCTTGACCAGCATTGTGTTCACTGATATCTGAATACAGTATTGTACACATTCTTTATTACAATCAGGCTCTCCTGTAACACTATCATCTCTAAATAATAGGTTTACATATATATTTTGAAATTTTTAAGTGATGTTGTGGTCACAAGTTGAACAGCAGTGCTGTTAGCTCATGCTGCGTGTGCCAGCCTTGATGGCTCACTCACCGAGGCCTTCACACCCGAGAATGGTACCACAATTTTTTTTTAAACAGCATCTGTCAACTGGAGCCCTGAGGAAGCTGATGTGAACCCCATGTAGCAGTGAGTCCTTTAAATCTTACACAGTACTTTAAAAAGTATATATACAATATGCGCTATGCATAAAGCCATACCAAAATCGTATATATATGCAATTATCGCTGTTCAAGGGTTAAGCAGGCTACACTAGCTTCAGTGTGGCCACTGGCAGACAAACACTCGCCTACCCAGGGTAAGGCGGAGAGCCAAGACCCCCCCTGACATACCCTAAGGGCAAAGACAATCACAAGCGAGGAAGTCCTCTAACGGGGCGTAATTCCTGAACACCCCCAGGGAAGACAACCCTGACCACCCAAGGGCAGTACTCACCGAGCACCTAGGGAAGGTGTCCCTAGATGCATGAAGCTCCAGAACACAGGAACTTCAGGCCAGCACACCCACAAGTGCAGGAACAGCCTCACAAGGCAAAAATTTCAGAATAGGAAATTATGACCATAGGTGACATCCAACAGCTAAGGACATCAGTCAAGAACTGAAGGGTGGGTAGCACGGCTCATCCGGGCCAGCTCTCCCTCCCTCATGAGGGTGGGAGGGTGGGGGGTGGCACTAACGAGCCAGGGGTTAGCTGAATGAAGTGTTGCATGTTTATTTTCTTTCTGGGGGAGTTCTTTTGCTCTTTTGAGGATATAGGTCATAATTTTCAACCAGACAGTGGTCTGTTTCGCCTACCTTTCTGGGTGCCTTCCCTGGTCGATTGTAAGTACGATACACTTTAGATATAAAGTGTTCATAGGCTATTGCTCTCTGCGCCTCTCCAAGGGGGCCAGATTCTGGCTCTGGTCCCTGGTAGGCAACAAGAAGTTTGTGACTGATGACCCCAACTAATATAGCACTATATCAGTACGGATAGCTTCAGGGAGTTTCTGGGGCTCACCCAGAATCTGACATTTCATTACATTCAATGCTGGTTTTTTTCTTGTCTCTGAATATTTTTGAGGTTTCTTTGCTATTTGTTCATCTAAAACATTTCTTTTGTTTTGAGTTTTACTGACATCTTTCAGCCCCTTTTGTAGGGTTTTCCTCTCAATAAGTGATGTCTATGGCACCCTTGGCTTCCTTGCCACTGGAAGCGGGGTAAAATACTGGTCCCAGTCTCCGGTACGCAAATGAGAAATTCGGAGACATCAGTTGAGTTAATGTTGGCCCCGAGTTACCTGTGCATAAGATGAAGGAGAGCCCTTGAGAGGCCCCCAAAAAGGAATGTTTCATTATACAGTACTGATTTTTTTGAAGAAGAGGGGGGAAGGGTTGGTATTTTTACTCTTGATGAGAAGGGCCAGAACCAAGGTTTTAAAGGAAAAAGGTTAATGTGATTTAATACTGACAAAATAAGAAAAATAACAAGCATTTATCAGACATTCTTACCTGACCTCCCACAATCAGCACATGAGACAAGATTTTCTGGTGTGCCTGTTTTCTTGTTTTCTGAAGAATCACCCAAGCAAAAGTCACAATAAGGAGAAGCCGAGACTTTCTTCTTTCCTACATTCTTGTCCAGTGCAACGTCAGTAGGAGAAGTAATATCTTGGGGCATTGTAGGGACTGTATTTGCTTGACCCGTAGAACTGGAACGGCGGCCTGAGATGCGTCCTATGCTGATTAGTTTAAGAGTGGCCATGGAACGATTCCACATTAACAGTGTGAATTAAAATAAAAGTGAGTGATTGAATCTGCGAGTGAGCAGGTGTGTATATGTATGCAAATGTACACACACATTCAGGAGTTCACACACACACCATGGTTCACAGGTTCAGCAACACCAGGAGACAGGAGTCACTGCAGCAGGCTCCAGGAATATCAAATTGCCTAAGTATTGGGAACAGGTTGAGGGCTGTAAGTGGTGTCCCAGGTTACATGAAGGTATAGTGAAGTTTAAAAGTAAATAAGATACAAATAATAAGTGAAAGTGAGTGAAAATTCTGTGTTGAAACAGTTTATATTCCATAACAAAAGATTGTCAACAACAAAGAAGGCCACCACCACGTGGAAGGTAAACACACTAACAGATGATTGTTTCAAAGGATTCTCATCACAAGATATAATGAAAGGAGATTTTCTTGGCAGGTTAGAAGTAATTAAGGATATGCTATAGAAGTATGAAGAAAAAGTACTTGAATTAGAAGAAAATGGAGATCTCAGGAGTGAGTTTTGCACTCTAAAAGGAAGTATTCTTCAGCAAGGAAAGAAAATTACCGCCTTAATGGACAAGGTAAAGATTCAGTAGGAACAAATTAAGGAACCAGTGAAAGAAAATAAGGTATGGAAAGTGAAGACTGGTAAATTTGACATTAACAAGAAAATACTCATATGGTGAACAACTGCAAAAAACAGAGGCCAACAGAGAATTAGGCAAGGATATGCAAAGAGAAACTTCATGGACAACTCACATAGAGGAGGTTAATAAAGAACTAGAAAAGTACAAAGAAGAAATTAAGGAGACGTATGCACAAGTTGTATAAGAGAGAGATGATCCAGGAAGTGTTTTAGGAAGTCAAAACCAGAAATGGCCAACAAGAAGCAGAAGTTAGGCAGACAATTAGGAAAGAACTGGTAACCAACAGTAAATAAGTCAAAACATTGCAGATAGAAGTAAGTCCATAACAAATTTTTGGGTGTTTAGAAAAAGAAATATCACCTAGGGTGAACAGAGCAGCAGAAGAGATGAAAATCAGAGAAAATAGTAGGTTTAGGAGAAGGCCTCAATTCAAAGGAAAATGTCAGTGATCTTAGAATAGGAAAATATGAGAAAGACAAGAACCGCCCCTTAAGAGTGACATTTAATGGAATGAAACATATGATGGAAGTGCTTAGAAATGCCAGGAAATTGCAGTGTGATGAGGATAGCAAACTTTGGTCAATAAGAGAAGACCTCTCAAAAGATAGAGAAAAGCTGAAAATGAACCTCGATGAAGAGAAACATCTAAATAGGAATAGAAATGAAGAAGAAATAAATTCTTTTTTTCAACAAAAGTGTTAGGGACTGGATAGCTAGTGAAATAGTACACAACAACAAAGCAACAAAATCATTAGAGGAAATGGGAGTAAAGGACAAAGGAAAAGGGAATATGCTCCTGAAAATTGTATATACCATAATGGATGGAGCGAGATAATAAATACTGGAACCAAGAGATATTATCCAGCTTAAGGTCCCAGATATTGTTGCACTAACAAAGATGAAATTTTAAGAAAATATCTTAACACTATCGCGCGCTGCCAACTTTAAGGTCACGCCCTCGGTGTGTGGGCAAGCATGCGGGCAAGTGCTTGGCGACACTGAAATGTGTATACCCGTTTCAGTTTGTTCACCTTAATTCTCGTGCTATGTCGTTCGTTTTGGTATTGTGTTTGCAATAGAATTCCCTACAGATGTATATGCATATAATATACAAAAGCCCGGCATGACTCCCCGCAGGAAAGTCTAAACTTACCCGTAAACGTGCACCAATTGGCACTCCGCAACCTAATGTGTATACTCGTTCAGTTTGATAACATCAATTTTCGTGTTACGTCTTTCATTTTGGTATCAAATTGTTTGCAATAAAAAGGCTCGTAATGTAAAACTAGTCCCATAATAATAAAGAGCAATCACTGGAATTTTAACAAATATTTTATTTTTAGACACTCATCACAAAATTATTTATATATTTCCAGTGTTCTGACATAAATTTTTGTGTTACATCTTTCATTTTGGTATCAAATTGTTCGCAATGAAAAGGCACACATTTTAAAACTAGTCCCAAAATAATAGCACAATAAATAGAATTTTAACAAATATTTTAAAATTTTGACCAAAAACTTATTTATAATCTTTCAAGTGTTCTGACATCAAGTTTCGTGTTACATCTTTCAATTTGGTATCAAATTGTGCGTACTCTAAAGGCGCTTATTTTGAAACTATCCCGAGGTCGATCGAATAAAAAATGAATTTTATACAAATATTTTTGGAGTGGACGCGAGTCCTGTTCTCGGCTAGGACTCGAGAAAAAACCCAGCGTTGAATGTAATGAAACGCCATTTTTTGGGTGAGCCCCGGAGGCTCCCTGGAGCTTATTGGGTTAATGTATGTTATATTAGACTGGGACATTAGCTAAGGAGTTCAGACCTACCAGGGACCAGCGCCAGAACCTGGCCCCTTCAGAGAGGTTTCAGGGAGCAATGGCCCTGGAAATCCCCTTGTGGTTGGGTTTTCCTTATCTGCCATCGACCAGGGTTAGGCACCCAGAAAGGTAAGCATAACAAAACAAACCCCGTATAATATGAAATATATATATGAATATATGAATATATTATTCATATATTCACCCCGTATATATGAAATAAGTATAAACTTTCAAATCTGCAAACAGGACATAAATGATGTCCCCATAAAATCTAATCTAACTTACGCTTTGTTGATCTTTTTTACCTATGTGCTCATAGAACATTCTATTGCGAACACATTGGCACAAAATGAATGACGTACATAGAAAAATAATGTCAGGACAGTGAAATAAGTATAAACTTTCAAAGCGCCGTATCGCGCATGTGTCGTCGCGTCACCGATACCGGGTAACAGTTCGGCCACTTCCCACACTCTTGCGGGTGGCCACGACCATGATTCTACGTTTATATTCATATCTCTGTGTTGGGAATTTCATTGCGAGTCCATTGATACCAAAAGTAACGCTGTAGGACAAGTGTGGAGTTGACAGCAATACCAAGAGTAGAAACATTTTGTTGCTGTTTAGTGCTCACGGCGAGTCATCTACGTAGTTATTTATTTGGTGCTGGTATTCTTATAACTTTCATGACCTTTTTTACTGACGTTCTTCTAGAGAATTTTATTGCAAACACATTGGTACCAAAGTGAAATACGTAGCTCGAGAACTAAGGTCAGGAGAGTAAAAAGAGTATACCCATTTTTGTTTTGCCGCGCGCACATACCGCTTTTTTTTAACGTTCGCCGGGAGCGCGAAAGTGTTAAAATGGCATCTGTTTACAAGAGCCCTGATGAAGGCGAGGTGAACCCCGTGTATCCGCAGGCCATTTAAATCTTGCATAGTACTCCAACACGTCATATGACGTGATGCGCAATTTATAGCAAGTTACTCAACACATCATATCATGTGTTGTGCAGTTTAAGGGTTAAGGTAAGGTCTTCCGACATGAGTACACCCAAATCCTTTACATTACTTTTTTGTTCTATGTTATGATTTGACTGCATTTTGTACGTGATTTCCGTTTTTTAAATTTAATTTTTTCCATAGCACAATAGCTGAAACTTATCTTCATTAAATACCATATTATTTCCTGCAGCCCATTAAAAGACCTGGTTTACATCTGATTGGAGGTTTGCTGTGTTCTCTATGTTGTCTACTCTCATAAAATTTTAGTGTCATCTGCAAAGGATGTTACAGCACTAAAGATTGTGTCCTTGTCTATGTCTGATATTAGGATGATAAAAAGTTCTGGAGTAAGCACAGTACCCTGAGGGTGACTGAACTCTTCACGGTTGATGGACCGGATTTTATTTTGTAGACAATTACACATTGGGTTCTGTTAATCAGGAAATTGTAGATCCATCTGTCTATTTTTTTGGTATTTCCTTTTGAACACATTGTGTGTGCAATAACACCATCTGGAGGTTATCATGAGGTTATCTTAAGATGATTTCAGGGCTTAGCGTCCCCGCGGCCCGGTCCTCGATTAGGCCTCCTTTTTGTTACACACCCCCAGGAAGCAGCCCTTAGCAGCTGTCTAACTCCCAGGTACCTATTTACTGCTAGGTAACAGGGGCATCAGGGTGAAAGAAATATTTTGCCCATTTGTTTCCGCCTCCACCAGGGATCGAACCCGGAACCTCAGGACTACATATCTAAAGCGCTGTCCACCCAGCTGTCAGGTAACCATGGTCACATTTGTCAAAGGTTTTTGTGAAATCTGTGTATATTACATCAGCATTTTGTTTGTCTTCCATGGCATCTAATGCCATATCATAATGGTTCAGCAACTGTGATAGAAAAGAGCGCCCTGTTTGGAAACCATGTTGTTCAGGGTTATGGAGATGATGTGATTCCATGTATTTTGTTATCTTGCTTCTTAGCACTCTTTCAAAGACTTTTTTGATGTGTGATATTAGTGCTATCGGTCTGAAATTTTTTGCTTCCGCCTTATTTCCTCCTTTATGGAGTGGTGCTTTCTCTGTTTTTTTCAGTATGTCAGGGATAATGCCAGTATCTAGGCTCTGTCTCCAAATAATGTGAAGGGCCTGCAGTAGAGGATTTTTACATTCTTGATGAATATAGAGTTCCAAGAGCCTGGTGCAGAGTGCAGAGGCATATCATCTATGGTTTCTTCAAAATCCAGTGGGGATAGAGTGACATCTGATAGAAGATTTGATGTTTGTATCATAGCCATGAAAAATTCATTTGGATTATCAATCTTGTGTTTAGTAGTCATAATAATTTCTCAGTAGTTCACTCATTACTTTGTTGTCATCAGTGAACATTCCATCTGGGGTGGTTTTGGATAGTAAGCTGTCACCAGATGAACACACAAAGAACATTGTGAGAGGAGAATATGCATCACTTTCCAACTACAGACTTGCTTTTAATTATATGGATGGTGAAATACTAAAGAAACTGTTCATGACTGTTGTGAGACCAAAATCGGAATATGCAGCAGTTGTATGGTGCCCAAATATCCAGAAGCACATAAATAAACTGGAAAAGGTGCAATGGCATGCAACAAAATGGCTTCCGGAAATGAAAAAACGAGTTATGAGGAGAGACTAGAGGCATTAAACATGCCAAAACTAGAAATATAGAAGAAAAAGAGGTGATATGATCACCATTTACAAAATACTAACAGGAATAGACCAAACAGACAAAGAGGAATTCCTGAATCCAGCATCTTCACAAACAAGAGGACACAGATTCAAGCTAAGGAAACAGAGGTGCTGAATAAATATTAGAAAATTTTCATTTGCAAACAGAGTGGTAGACGGTTGTAACAAACTAAGCATTATACAACAAAGAGTACTGGGAAGACGAGACACCACGGGCGTAGTTCTCATCCTGTAACTACACTTAGGTAATTACACACACCCATATATAGTACAATACTTGAATATGCATAAAAACATACATGAGTTTATAAGTACAAATGCATATTGCATTCAACTATACACATCTGTAAAGAATGTAGATATTAAGTCCTGACCAAGTATTAAAATGTACTCTACATTATATATTACTTCAATTATTATACAGTATGTAATACAATAAACCATAGTAATAAACTTTTGAACACTAAACACTAGAGGTTTTTATATAATTACAGTATGTACTTGAATTTTTTAAGTTTCAAGATATAATACAGTGGAAACTATTATATGTATAAAAATGTACATAGTGTACAATATAAACAAAGCCTACTAAAGGAAAAAGTGATGAGCATCAAAGAAAGTAAAAACAGTATAAAATTGAACACATTACGTAAAAAAGAAAGTACAGTACTGTACATACAATGAAGGAGTTAGAATAAAGTAACAAAATACATAAATACTGAACAACCTAGAAAAGTTACTTAATTATTATGAATAATAGCATGTATCATATGAGAGACAAACTCTATGTTTCTGATAGTTTCTCCTCTTGGCTTGGGTTGATCTAGTATCCCCAGGTACCTTTACCTCTGAGTGAACTTTTTGTTCACTCAGAGGTAAAGGTGGTTCAATTTTGTTCTGTATTAGGCTTTTATCATTTGCATGGGCCTGGTTAGGCATAATAGTGGGGAATCTAACCTTGCTTGTTAGTCACGGAAGCTACTGAGGAAAGCCCCATGACAAGCCCCTAGGAAAGAGGCATTTCATTACACCTCAAAGTTAGATTTTTCAATGGTGAGTACCTGCTCTTCTAGGCAGGTTATTCTGCTGAATTTCCTTGCCACAACTGTCCATGTGCCCTCTTCTAAGTTGCTGTTTGTGTCGTGAATCCCAGTTGGGTTTTCTCCACGTGAACACTTTTTTTTTTTTTTTTTTTTTTTTTTTTTTTTTTTTTTTTTTTTTTAGATCAATCTCATTTTGCTTGAGTGGTAGGTTGGATGGCGTGTGCACTTTCTTCTCCTGACTGGTTCCCATTATTTGTAGTTTTGGTGGTTATGGGGCATTCACTCCATCTGGTGGATTTTTTTATTTGGTTTGCATTTTTCTGCATTTGAGATAATAATTCTGGACTATTAGATGAGCTTTGTCCAGCAGAAGTCGTCTGTTATTTTCCATTGCAACTGCTTTAAACTATCAGGAATCCTTCCCACTGCATCGGCTTTCTGGCAGACCTATTTCTATAAGAGTGGGAGTTTGCACTGTACTAAATGGAACAATCAAAGGTGGGATTAGAACAGCTATATCAAATTGAGGGACATAGAACTCCACTGTTCACAGCTCCAAGAATATAATATTACAAAGATTAACATATTTCTAAACATGTAGGTACAAATAGCTAGAAGGTGTGTAACACAAAGTGGTAGATCTTAACTCTCATTGACACTGATAAGTTAGCAGCCACACCTTCCATCACAGTATCCTCTCAGCCACACCATGCTCCATCCAACAACTCCCAACATACGAGTCCACCCTTCCTACGCTCTTCCCTCCAATACTGATGTAGTCTTTAAATGATTATACGTGTGTTTTCAGGGTGGGGAAAATATTTACATTTTTTAGGTTGTTTTTATATTATATTTAGGCAGTCTTGGCATAGAGACAAGGAATACCTCCCTCAATTGGCTATAATTGAAACACATTAGTTACACTTACATTGTGGCATTTTAATGCATGTTTTTCACAACAGTTTTACA
>WNGS01004511.1:11307934-11318263 GCA_020271785.1 Procambarus virginalis
CAGGTGTGGTTGAGGGCCACCAGCCATCAGGTGTGGTTGAGGGCCACCAGCCATCAGGTGTGGTTGAGGGCCACCAGCCATCCAGGTGTGGTTGAGGGCCACCAGCCATCCAGGTGGTTGAGGGCACCAGCCATCCAGTGTGGTTGAGGGCCACCAGCCATCAGGTGTGGTTGAGGGCCACCAGCCATCCAGGTGTGGTTGAGGGCCACCAGCCATCCAGGTGTGGTTGAGGGCCACCAGCCATCCAGGTGTGGTTGAGGGCCACCAGCCATCCAGGTGTGGTTGAGGGCCACCAGCCATCAGGTGTGGTTGAGGGCACCAGCCATCCAGGTGTGGTTGAGGGCCACCAGCCATCAGGTGTGGTTGAGGGCCACCAGCCATCCAGGTGTGGTTGAGGGCCACCAGCCATCCAGGTGTGGTTGAGGGCCACCAGCCATCCAGGTGTGGTTGAGGGCCACCAGCCATCCAGGTGTGGTTGAGGGCCACCAGCCATCCAGGTGTGGTTGAGGGCCACCAGCCATCAGGTGTGGTTGAGGGCCACCAGCCATCAGGTGTGGTTGAGGGCCACCAGCCATCCAGTGGTTGAGGGCCACCAGCCATCCAGGTGTGGTTGAGGGCCACCAGCCATCCAGGTGTGGTTGAGGGCCACCAGCCATCCGGTGTGGTTGAGGGCCACCAGCCATCCAGGTGTGGTTGAGGGCCACCAGCCATCCAGGTGTGGTTGAGGGCCACCAGCCATCCAGGTGTGGTTGAGGGCCACCAGCCATCCAGGTGTGGTTGAGGGCCACCAGCCATCCAGGTGTGGTTGAGGGCCACCAGCCATCCAGGTGTGGTTGAGGGCCACCAGCCATCCAGGTGTGGTTGAGGGCCACCAGCCATCCAGGTGTGGTTGAGGGCCACCAGCCATCCAGGTGTGGTTGAGGGCCACCAGCCATCCAGGTGTGGTTGAGGGCCACCAGCCATCCAGGTGTGGTTGAGGGCCACCAGCCATCCAGGTGTGGTTGAGGGCCACCAGCCATCCAGGTGTGGTTGAGGGCCACCAGCCATCCAGGTGTGGTTGAGGGCCACCAGCCATCCAGGTGTGGTTGAGGGCCACCAGCCATCCAGGTGTGGTTGAGGGCCACCAGCCATCCAGGTGTGGTTGAGGGCCACCAGCCATCCAGGTGTGGTTGAGGGCCACCAGCCATCACGGTGTGGTTGAGGGCCACCAGCCATCCAGGTGTGGTTGAGGGCCACCAGCCATCAGGTGTGGTTGAGGGCCACCAGCCATCCAGGTGTGGTTGAGGGCCACCAGCCATCCAGGTGTGGTTGAGGGCCACCAGCCATCCAGGTGTGGTTGAGGGCCACCAGCCATCCAGGTGTGGTTGAGGGCCACCAGCCATCCAGGTGTGGTTGAGGGCCACCAGCCATCCGGTGTGGTTGAGGGCCACCAGCCATCCAGGTGTGGTTGAGGGCCACCAGCCATCCAGGTGTGGTTGAGGGCCACCAGCCATCCAGGTGTGGTTGAGGGCCACCAGCCATCCAGGTGTGGTTGAGGGCCACCAGCCATCCAGGTGTGGTTGAGGGCCACCAGCCATCCAGGTGTGGTTGAGGGCCACCAGCCATCCAGGTGTGGTTGAGGGCCACCAGCCATCCAGGTGTGGTTGAGGGCCACCAGCCATCAGGTGTGGTTGAGGGCCACCAGCCATCCAGGTGTGGTTGAGGGCCACCAGCCATCCAGGTGTGGTTGAGGGCCACCAGCCATCCAGGTGTGGTTGAGGGCCACCAGCCATCCAGGTGTGGTTGAGGGCCACCAGCCATCCAGGTGTGGTTGAGGGCCACCAGCCATCCAGGTGTGGTTGAGGGCCACCAGCCATCCAGGTGTGGTTGAGGGCCACCAGCCATCCAGGTGTGGTTGAGGGCCACCAGCCATCCAGGTGTGGTTGAGGGCCACCAGCCATCCAGGTGTGGTTGAGGGCCACCAGCCATCACGGTGTGGTTGAGGGCCACCAGCCATCCAGGTGTGGTTGAGGGCCACCAGCCATCAGGTGTGGTTGAGGGCCACCAGCCATCCAGGTGTGGTTGAGGGCCACCAGCCATCCAGGTGTGGTTGAGGGCCACCAGCCATCAGGTGTGGTTGAGGGCCACCAGCCATCCAGGTGTGGTTGAGGGCCACCAGCCATCCAGGTGTGGTTGAGGGCCACCAGCCATCCAGGTGTGGTTGAGGGCCACCAGCCATCCAGGTGTGGTTGAGGGCCACCAGCCATCCAGGTGTGGTTGAGGGCCACCAGCCATCCAGGTGTGGTTGAGGGCCACCAGCCATCCAGGTGTGGTTGAGGGCCACCAGCCATCCAGGTGTGGTTGAGGGCCACCAGCCATCACGGTGTGGTTGAGGGCCACCAGCCATCCAGGTGTGGTTGAGGGCCACCAGCCATCCAGGTGTGGTTGAGGGCCACCAGCCATCCAGGTGTGGTTGAGGGCCACCAGCCATCCAGGTGTGGTTGAGGGCCACCAGCCATCCAGGTGTGGTTGAGGGCCACCAGCCATCCAGGTGTGGTTGAGGGCCACCAGCCATCCAGGTGTGGTTGAGGGCCACCAGCCATCAGGTGTGGTTGAGGGCCACCAGCCATCCAGGTGTGGTTGAGGGCCACCAGCCATCCAGGTGTGGTTGAGGGCCACCAGCCATCCAGGTGTGGTTGAGGGCCACCAGCCATCCAGGTGTGGTTGAGGGCCACCAGCCATCCAGGTGTGGTTGAGGGCCACCAGCCATCCAGGTGTGGTTGAGGGCCACCAGCCATCCAGGTGTGGTTGAGGGCCACCAGCCATCCAGGTGTGGTTGAGGGCCACCAGCCATCACGGTGTGGTTGAGGGCCACCAGCCATCCAGGTGTGGTTGAGGGCCACCAGCCATCCAGGTGTGGTTGAGGGCCACCAGCCATCCAGGTGTGGTTGAGGGCCACCAGCCATCCAGGTGTGGTTGAGGGCCACCAGCCATCCAGGTGTGGTTGAGGGCCACCAGCCATCCAGGTGTGGTTGAGGGCCACCAGCCATCCAGGTGTGGTTGAGGGCCACCAGCCATCCAGGTGTGGTTGAGGGCCACCAGCCATCCAGGTGTGGTTGAGGGCCACCAGCCATCCAGGTGTGGTTGAGGGCCACCAGCCATCCAGGTGTGGTTGAGGGCCACCAGCCATCCAGGTGTGGTTGAGGGCCACCAGCCATCCAGGTGTGGTTGAGGGCCACCAGCCATCCAGGTGTGGTTGAGGGCCACCAGCCATCCAGGTGTGGTTGAGGGCCACCAGCCATCCAGGTGTGGTTGAGGGCCACCAGCCATCCAGGTGTGGTTGAGGGCCACCAGCCATCCAGGTGTGGTTGAGGGCCACCAGCCATCCAGGTGTGGTTGAGGGCCACCAGCCATCCAGGTGTGGTTGAGGGCCACCAGCCATCCAGGTGTGGTTGAGGGCCACCAGCCATCCAGGTGTGGTTGAGGGCCACCAGCCATCCAGGTGTGGTTGAGGGCCACCAGCCATCAGGTGTGGTTGAGGGCCACCAGCCATCCAGGTGTGGTTGAGGGCCACCAGCCATCCAGGTGTGGTTGAGGGCCACCAGCCATCCAGGTGTGGTTGAGGGCCACCAGCCATCCAGGTGTGGTTGAGGGCCACCAGCCATCCAGGTGTGGTTGAGGGCCACCAGCCATCCAGGTGTGGTTGAGGGCCACCAGCCATCCAGGTGTGGTTGAGGGCCACCAGCCATCCAGGTGTGGTTGAGGGCCACCAGCCATCCAGGTGTGGTTGAGGGCCACCAGCCATCCAGGTGTGGTTGAGGGCCACCAGCCATCACGGTGTGGTTGAGGGCCACCAGCCATCACGGTGTGGTTGAGGGCCACCAGCCATCCAGGAGTGGTTGAGGGCCACCAGCCATCACGGTGTGGTTGAGGGCCACCAGCCATCACGGTGTGGTTGAGGGCCACCAGCCATCCAGGTGTGGTTGAGGGCCACCAGCCATCCAGGTGTGGTTGAGGGCCACCAGCCATCCAGGTGTGGTTGAGGGCCACCAGCCATCCAGGTGTGGTTGAGGGCCACCAGCCATCCAGGTGTGGTTGAGGGCCACCAGCCATCCAGGTGTGGTTGAGGGCCACCAGCCATCCAGGTGTGGTTGAGGGCCACCAGCCATCCAGGTGTGGTTGAGGGCCACCAGCCATCAGGTGTGGTTGAGGGCCACCAGCCATCCAGGTGTGGTTGAGGGCCACCAGCCATCACGGTGTGGTTGAGGGCCACCAGCCATCACGGTGTGGTTGAGGGCCACCAGCCATCCAGGTGTGGTTGAGGGCCACCAGCCATCAGGTGTGGTTGAGGGCCACCAGCCATCACGGTGTGGTTGAGGGCCACCAGCCATCCAGGTGTGGTTGAGGGCCACCAGCCATCACGGTGTGGTTGAGGGCCACCAGCCATACGGTGTGGTTGAGGGCACCAGCCATCCAGGTGTGGTTGAGGGCCACCAGCCATCACGGTGTGGTTGAGGGCCACCAGCCATCCAGGTGTGGTTGAGGGCCACCAGCCATCACGGTGTGGTTGAGGGCCACCAGCCATCACGGTGTGGTTGAGGGCCACCAGCCATCCAGGAGTGGTTGAGGGCCACCAGCCATCACGGTGTGGTTGAGGGCCACCAGCCATCACGGTGTGGTTGAGGGCCACCAGCCATCCAGGAGTGGTTGAGGGCCACCAGCCATCCAGGTATGGTTGAGGGCGACCAGCCATCCAGGTGTGGTTGAGGGCCACCAGCCATCCAGGTGTGGTTGAGGGCCACCAGCCATCCAGGTGTGGTTGAGGGCCACCAGCCATCCAGGTGTGGTTGAGGGCCACCAGCCATCCAGGTGTGGTTGAGGGCCACCAGCCATCCAGGTGTGGTTGAGGGCCACCAGCCATCCAGGTGTGGTTGAGGGCCACCAGCCATCAGGTGTGGTTGAGGGCCACCAGCCATCACGGTGTGGTTGAGGGCCACCAGCCATCACGGTGTGGTTGAGGGCCACCAGCCATCACGGTGTGGTTGAGGGCCACCAGCCATCCAGGAGTGGTTGAGGGCCACCAGCCATCACGGTGTGGTTGAGGGCCACCAGCCATCACGGTGTGGTTGAGGGCCACCAGCCATCCAGGAGTGGTTGAGGGCCACCAGCCATCCAGGTGTGGTTGAGGGCCACCAGCCATCCAGGTGTGGTTGAGGGCCACCAGCCATCCAGGTGTGGTTGAGGGCCACCAGCCATCCAGGTGTGGTTGAGGGCCACCAGCCATCCAGGTGTGGTTGAGGGCCACCAGCCATCCAGGTGTGGTTGAGGGCCACCAGCCATCCAGGTGTGGTTGAGGGCCACCAGCCATCCAGGTGTGGTTGAGGGCCACCAGCCATCACGGTGTGGTTGAGGGCCACCAGCCATCACGGTGTGGTTGAGGGCCACCAGCCATCCAGGTGTGGTTGAGGGCCACCAGCCATCCAGGTGTGGTTGAGGGCCACCAGCCATCCAGGTGTGGTTGAGGGCCACCAGCCATCCAGGAGTGGTTGAGGGCCACCAGCCATCCAGGTGTGGTTGAGGGCCACCAGCCATCCAGGTGTGGTTGAGGGCCACCAGCCATCCAGGTGTGGTTGAGGGCCACCAGCCATCCGGTGTGGTTGAGGGCCACCAGCCATCCAGGTGTGGTTGAGGGCCACCAACCATCCAGGTGTGGTTGAGGGCCACCAGCCATCCAGGTGTGGTTGAGGGCCACCAGCCATCCAGGTGTGGTTGAGGGCCACCAGCCATCCAGGTGTGGTTGAGGGCCACCAGCCATCCAGTGTGGTTGAGGCCACCAGCCATCACGTGTGGTTGAGGGCCACCAACCATCACGGTGTGGTTGAGGGCCACCAGCCATCCAGGTGTGGTTGAGGGCCACCAGCCATCCAGGTGTGGTTGAGGGCCACCAGCCATCCAGGTGTGGTTGAGGGCCACCAGCCATCCGGTGTGGTTGAGGGCCACCAGCCATCCGGAGTGGTTGAGGGCCACCAGCCATCCGGTGTGGTTGAGGGCCACCAGCCATCCAGGTGTGTTGAGGGCCACCAGCCATCAAGTGTGGTTGAGGGCCACCAGCCATCCAGGTGTGGTTGAGGGCCACCAGCCATCCGGTGTGGTTGAGGGCCACCAGCCATCCAGGTGTGGTTGAGGGCCACCAGCCATCCGGTGTGGTTGAGGGCCACCAGCCATCCAGGTGTGGTTGAGGGCCACCAGCCATCCAGGTGTGGTTGAGGGCCACCAGCCATCCAGGTGTGGTTGAGGGCCACCAGCCATCACGGTGTGGTTGAGGGCCACCAGCCATCCAGGTGTGGTTGAGGGCCACCAGCCATCCAGGTGTGGTTGAGGGCCACCAGCCATCACGGTGTGGTTGAGGGCCACCAGCCATCCAGGTGTGGTTGAGGGCCACCAGCCATCACGGTGTGGTTGAGGGCCACCAGCCATCACGGTGTGGTTGAGGGCCACCAGCCATCCAGGTGTGGTTGAGGGCCACCAGCCATCACGGTGTGGTTGAGGGCCACCAGCCATCACGGTGTGGTTGAGGGCACCAGCCATCCAGGTGTGGTTGAGGGCCACCAGCCATCACGGTGTGGTTGAGGGCCACCAGCCATCAGGTGTGGTTGAGGGCCACCAGCCATCACGGTGTGGTTGAGGGCCACCAGCCATCACGGTGTGGTTGAGGGCCACCAGCCATCCGGTGTGGTTGAGGGCCACCAGCCATCCGGTGTGGTTGAGGGCCACCAGCCATCACGGTGTGGTTGAGGGCCACCAGCCATCCAGGAGTGGTTGAGGCCACCAGCCATCCAGTGGTTGAGGGCGGCCACCAGCCATCCAGGAGTGGTTGAGGGCCACCAGCCATCCAGGTAGTGGTTGAGGGCCATCAGCCATCACAGGTGTGGTTGAGGGCCACACAACCATCCAGGTGTGGTTGAGGGCCACCAGCCATCACGGTGTGTTGAGGGCCACCAGCCATCACAGGTGTGGTTGAGGGCCACAGCCATCCAGGAGTGGTTGAGGGCCACCAGCCAGTGAGGAGCCATCCAGGTGTGGTTGAGGGCCACCAGCCATCCAGGGTGGTTGAGGGCCACCAGCCATCCAGGTGTGGTTGAGGGCCACCAGCCATCCAGGTGTGGTTGAGGGCCACCAGCCATCCAGGTGTGGTTGAGGGCCACCAGCCATCCAGGTGTGGTTGAGGGCCACAGCCATCCAGGTGTGGTTGAGGGCCACCAGCCATCCAGGAGAATGGTTGAGGGCCACCAGCCATCCAGGAGTGTGTTGAGGGCCACCAGCCATCCAGGAGTGGTTGAGGGCCACAGCCATCCAGGAGTGGTTGAGGGCCACCAGCCATCACGGTGTGTTGAGGGCCACCAGCCATCCAGGAGTGGTTGAGGGCCACCAGCCATCCAGAGTGTGGTTGAGGGGCCACCAGCCATCCAGGAGTGGTTGAGGGCCACCATCCATCCAGGAGTGGTTGAGGGCCACCAGCCATCACGGTGTGGTTGAGGGCCACCAGCCATCACGGTGTGTTGAGGGCCACCAGCCATCCATGAGTGGTTGAGGGCCACCAGCCATCCAGGATGTGGTTGAGGGCCACCAGCCACAGGTGTGGTTGAGGGCCACCAACCATCCAGGTGTGGTTGAGGGCCACCAGCCATCCAGGGTGGTTGAGTGCCACCAGCCATCACGGTGTGGTTGAGGGCCACCGCCATCACGGTGGTTGAGGGCCACCAGCCATCACGGTGGTGGTGAGGGCCACCAGCCATCACAGGTGTGGTTGAGGGCCACCAGCCATCACGTGTGGTTGAGGGCCACCAGCCATCCAGGAGTGGTTGAGGGCCACCAACCATCCAGGTGGTGGTTGAGGGCCACCAGCCATCCAGGTGTGGTTGAGGGCCACCAGCCATCAGGTGTGGGTGAGGGCCACCAGCCATCCAGGTGTGGTTGAGGGCCCCCAGCCATCACGGTGTGGTTGAGGGCCACCAGCCATTCACGGTGTGGTTGAGGGCCACCAGCCATCACGTTGAGCGCAGTGGTTGAGGGCCACCAGCCATCCAGGAGTGGTGGAGGGCGACCAGCCATCACGGTGTGGTTGAGGGCCACCAGCCATCCAGGAGTGGTTGAGGGCCACCAGCCATCCAGGTGTGGTTGAGGGCCACCAGCCATCCAGGTGTGGTTGAGGGCCACCAGCCATCACGGTGTGGTTGAGGGCCACCAGCCATCCGGTGTGGTTGAGGCCACCAGACCATCCAGGTGTGTTGAGGGCCACCAGACCATCACGGTGTGGTTGAGGGCCACCAGCCATTCAGGTGTGGTTGAGGGCCACCAGCCATCCAGTAGTGGTTGAGGGCCACCAGCCATCACGGTGTGGTTGAGGGCCACCAGCCATCCAGGTGTGGGTGTGAGGGCCACCAGCCATCCAGGTGTGGTTGAGGGCCACCAGCCATCACGGTGTGGTTGAGGGCCACCAGCCATCCAGTCTGTGGTTGAGGGCCACCAGCCATCACGGTGTGGTTAGGGCCACCAGCCATCCAGGTGTGGTTGAGGGCCACCACCCATCCAGGTGTGGTTGAGGGCCACCAGCCACACCAGGTGTGGTTGAGGGCCACAGCCATCCAGGTGTGGTTGAGGCCACCAGCCATCACGGTGTGGTTGAGGGCCACCAGCCATCACGGTGTGGTTGAGGGCCACCAACCATCCAGGTGTGGTTGAGGGCCACCAGCCATCCAGGTGTGGTTGAGGGCCACCAGCCATCACGGTGTGGTGAGGGCCACCAGCCATCACGGTGTGGTTGAGGGCCACCAGCCATCACGGTGTGTTGAGGGCCACCAGCCATCACGGTGTGGTTGAGGGCCACCAGGAATCACGAGAGTGGTTGAGGCCACCAGCCATCAGGTGTGGTTGAGGGCCACCAGCCATCACGGTGTGGTTGAGGGCCACCAGCCATCCAGGAGTGGTTGAGGGCCACCAGCCATCCAGGTATGGTTGAGGGCGACCAGCCATCCAGGGTTTGAGGGCCACCACCATCCAGGTGGGGTTGAGGGCCACCAGCCATCCAGGTGTGGTTGAGGCCACCACCATCCAGGTGTGAGTTGAGGGCCACCACCATCCAGGTGTGGTTGAGGGCCACCAGCCATCCAGGTGTGGTTGAGGGCCACCAGCCATCAGGGTGGGTTGAGGGCCACCAGCCATCCAGGTGTGGTTAGGGCCACCAGCCATCACGGTGTGGTTGAGGGCCACCAGCCATCACGGTGTGGTTGAGGGCCACCAACCATCCAGGTGTGGTTGAGGCCACCAGCCACCAGGTGTGGTTGAGGGCCACAACCATCCAGGTGTGGTTGAGGGCCATCAGCCATCCAGGAGTGTTGAGGGCCACCAGCCATCCAGGTGTGGTTGAAGGGCCACCAGCCATCCAGGTGTGGTTGAGGGCCACCAGCCATCCAGGTGTGGTGAGGGCCACCAGCCATCACGGTGTGGTTGAGGGCCACCATGCCATCACGGTGTGGTTGAGGGCCACCAACCATCCGGGTTAGGCAGTGGTTGAGGGCCAGTTAGGCCAGCCATCCAGGTGTGGTTGAGGGCCATCAGCCATCCAGGTGTGGTTAGGCCACCAGCCATCACGGTGTGGTTGAGGGCCACCAACCATCACGGTGTGGTTGAGGGCCACCAGCCATCCAGGTGTGGTTGAGGCCACCAACCATCCAGGTGTGATTGAGGGCCACCAACCATCCAGGTGTGGTTGAGGGCCACCAGCCATCCAGGTGTGGTTGAGGGCCACCAGCCATCCAGGAGTGGTTGAGGGCCACCAGCCATCCTGGTGTGGTTGAGGGCGACCAGCCATCCAGGAGCTGTTGAGGGCCACCAACCATCCAAGTGTGGTTGAGGGCCACCATTATCCAGGTGTGGTTGTAGGGCCACCAACCATCCAGGTGTGGTTGAGGGCCACCACCATCAGGTGTGGTTGAGCCCACCATCCAGTGTAGTTGAGGGCCACCACCATCCAGGTGTGGTTGAGGGCCACCCACCATCCAGGTGTGGTTGAGGGCCACCAGCCATCCAGGAGTGTTGGTTGAGGGCCACCAGCCATCACGGTGTGGTTGAGGGCCACCGGACCATCCAAGAGTGGTTGAGGGCCACCAGCCATCAGGTGTGGTTGAGGGCCACCAATCATCCAGGTGTGGTTGAGGGCCACCAGCCATTCAGGGTGGTTGAGGGCCACCAGCCATCCAGGAGTGGTTGAGGGCCACCGCCATCCAGGAGTGGTTGAGGGCGACCAGCCATCCAGATGTGTGGTTGAGGGCCCAAATCATCCCGAGTGTT
>WNGS01004511.1:11318288-11345851 GCA_020271785.1 Procambarus virginalis
GGAGTGGTTGAGGGCCACCAGCCATCCAGGAGTGGTTGAGGGCCACCAGCCATCGAGGAGTGGTTGAGGGCCACCAGCCATCCAGGAGTGGTTGAGGGCCACCAGCCATCCAGGAGTGGTTGAGGGCCACTAGCCATCCAGGAGTGGTTGAGGGCCACCAGCCATCACGGTGTGGTTGAGGGCCACCAGCCATCCAGGAGTGGTTGAGGGCCACCAGCCATCCAGGTGTGGTTGAGGGCCACCAGCCATCCAGGAGTGGTTGAGGGCCACCAGCCATCCAGGTGTGGTTGAGGGCCACCAGCCATTCAGGAGTGGTTGAGGGCCACCAGCCATCACTTTGTGGTTGAGGGCCACCAACCATCCAGGTGTGGTTGAGGGCCACCAGCCATCCAGGTGTGGTTGAGGGCCACCAACCATCCAGGTGTGGTTGAGGGCCACCAGCCATCCAGGAGTGGTTGAGGGCCACCAGCCATCACGGTGTGGTTGAGGGCCACCAGCCATCCAGGAATGGTTGAGGGCCACCAGCCATCCAGGAGTGGTTGAGGGCCACCAGCCATCCAGGTGTGGTTGAGGGCCACCAGCCATCACCGTGTGGTTGAGGGCCACCAGCCATCCAGGAGTGGTTGAGGGCCACCAACCATCCAGGGGTGGTTGAGGGCCACCAGCCATCCAGGTGTGGTTGAGGGCCACCAGCCATCACGGTGTGGTTGAGGGCGACCAGCCATCCAGGTGTGGTTGAGGGCCACCAGCCATCACGGTGTGGTTGAGGGCCACCAGCCATCACGGTGTGGTTGAGGGCCACCAGCCATCACGGTGTGGTTGAGGGCCACCAGCCATCCAGGTGTGGTTGAGGGCCACCAGCCATCACGGTGTGGTTGAGGGCCACCAGCCATCACGGTGTGGTTGAGGGCCACCAGCCATCCAGGTGTGGTTGAGGGCCACCAGCCATCACGGTGTGGTTGTGGGCCACCAGCCATCACGGTGTGGTTGAGGGCCACCAGCCATCCAGGTGTGGTTGAGGGCCACCAGCCCTCACGGTGTGGTTGAGGGCAACAGCCATCCAGGTGTGGTTGAGGGCCACCAGCCATCCAGGTATGGTTGAGGGCCACCAGCCATCCAGGTGTGGTTGAGGGCCATCAGCCATCCAGGAGTGGTTGAGGGCCACCAGCCATCCAGGTGTGGTTGAGGGCCACCAGCCATCCAGGTGTGGTTGAGGGCCACCAGCCATCCAGGTGTGGTTGAGGGCCACCAGCCATCACGGTGTGGTTGAGGGCCACCAGCCATCACGGTGTGGTTGAGGGCCACCAACCATCCAGGAGTGGTTGAGGGCGACCAGCCATCCAGGTGTGGTTGAGGGCCACCAGCCATCCAGGTGTGGTTGAGGGCCACCAGCCATCCAGGTGTGGTTGAGGGCCATCAGCCATCCAGGTGTGGTTGAAGGCCACCAGCCATCACGGTGTGGTTGAGGGCCACCAATCATCACGGTGTGGTTGAGGGCCACCAGCCATCCAGGTGTGGTTGAAGGCCACCAACCATCCAGGTGTGATTGAGGGCCACCAACCATCCAGGTGTGGTTGAGGGCCACCAGCCATCCAGGTGTGGTTGAGGGCCACCAGCCATCCAGGAGTGGTTGAGGGCCACCAGCCATCCAGGTGTGGTTGAGGGCGACCAGCCATCCAGGAGCTGTTGAGGGCCACCAACCATCCAAGTGTGGTTGAGGGCCACCAATTATCCAGGTGTGGTTGAGGGCCACCAACCATCCAGGTGTGGTTGAGGGCCACCAACCATCCAGGTGTGGTTGAGGGCCACCAACCATCCAGGTGTAGTTGAGGGCCACCAACCATCCAGGTGTGGTTGAGGGCCACCAACCATCCAGGTGTGGTTGAGGGCCACCAGCCATCCAGGTGTGGTTGAGGGCCACCAGCCATCCAGGTGTGGTTGAGGGCCACCAGCCATCCAGGTGTGGTTGAGGGCCACCAGCCATCCAGGTGTGGTTGAGGGCCACCAACCATCCTGGTGTGGTTGAGGGCCACCAGCCATCCAGGTGTGGTTGAGGGCCACCAGCCATCACGGTGTGGTTGAGGGCCACCAGCCATCCAGGTGTGGTTGAGGGCCACGAACCATCCAGGTGTGGTTGAGGGCCTCAGGGCTCCGCAACACACAGGTGTGGTGGGGCTCATGTCAGCCACAGCAAGCGTGTGGGGCTCATGTCAGCCACAGCAGGCGTGTGGGGCTCATGTCAGCCACAGCAGGTGTGGTGGGGCTCATGTCAGCCACAGCAAGCGTGTGGGGCTCATGTCAGCCACAGCAGGCGTGTGGGGCTCATGTCAGCCACAGCAGGTGTGGTGGGGCTCATGTCAGCCACAGCAGGTGTTGTGGGGCTCATGTCAGCCACAGCAAGCGTGTGGGGCTCATGTCAGCCACAGCAGGCATGGTGGGGCTCACGTCAGCCACAGCAGGTGTGATGGGGCTCATGTCAGTCACAGCAGGCGTGTGGGGCTCATGTCAGCCACAGCAGGTGTGGTGGGGCTCATGTCAGCCACAGCAAGCGTGTGGGGCTCATGTCAGCCACAGCAGGCATGGTGGGGCTCACGTCAGCCACAGCAGGTGTGGTGGGGCTCATGTCAGCCACAGCAGGCGTGGTGGGGCTCATGTCAGCCACAGCAGGCGTGTGGAGCTCATGTCAGCCACAGCAGGTGTGGTGGGCTCATGTCAGCCACAGCAAGCGTGTGGGGCTCATGTCAGCCACAGCAAGCGGGTGGGGCTCATGTCAGCCACAGCAAGCGGGTGGGGCTCATGTCAGCCACAGCAAGCGGGTGGGGCTCATGTCAGCCACAGCAAGCGTGTGGGGCTCATGTCAGCCACAGCAAGCGGGTGGGGCTCATGTCAGCCACAGCAAGCGTGTGGGGCTCATGTCAATCACAGCAGGACTGGTGGGACTCATGTCAGCCACAGCAGGCGTGGTGGGACACATGTCAGCCATACCTTAGAATACTGAACAAATTCGATGATTGTACTCAGACGAGTACTTCACAAGGTCTAATATAACACACACAAGGAGCAACAACTTCAGGCTCAACACACAACTGTTTAGGACAGGAAACTGAAGATAACTAAGCTTTAAAGTAGAAGAAAGAAACTAAGCTTTAAGTAGAGCTGGGGAAAAATCATCAGACGATGGGACGTTTGACAAGTCGCTGGCTTTCAGTCACCATTCAGGCCACTAGAGATGGTGGCGGTCAGGCAAACTCGGGTAAAACGCCCTGTCAACATATTTTACTTGAAAACCCTCCAACAACTAAAATTTTCTTGCCGCTTCTTCTACCATCTTCTACTTCCTTCAGGGAGCCGGTTGGCCGAGCGGACAGCACGCTGGACTTGTGATCCTGTGGTCCTGGGTTCGATCCCAGGCGCCGGCGAGAAACATTGGGCAGAGTTTCTTTCACCCTATGCCCCTGTTACCTAGCAGTAAAATAGGTACCTGGGTGTTAGTCAGCTGTCACGGGCTGCTTCCTGGATGTGGAGGCCTGGTCAAGGACCGGGCCGCGGGGACACTAAAAGCCCCGAAATCATCTCAAGATACCATAGTCGAGGAGAGGACCGGGCCGCGGGGACGTTTGAGCCCCGAAACCATCGCAAGGCATGGTACTGGATCCCCGCTTGACATCTCTCACTCGACTGTCGGGCGAGCTGCTTCCCATCACAGCCTGGTGGTCCTCGACGATCCCATCCTTGCACCACTCTTTTTCGAGTAGAACGACAGTCTCGCTTCATGCAGGTCGGCGTTCAATCCCCGACCGTCTAAGTGGTTGGGCACCATTCCTTCCCCTCCGTCCCATCCCACATCCTTATCCTGACCCCTTCCCTGTGCTATATAGTCGCAATAACATGCTGATTCCTCCTGATTGTTCCCTTCCCCTTTTCAGTTCTCCTCACATTTCTCCGCCATGATGCCAGGGGGTTACGAACACCGGTCCGCCCCGCCTTGATGCCAGGGGGTTACGAACACCGGTCCGCCCCGCCTTGATGCCAGGGGGTTACGAACACCGGTCCGCCCCGCCTTGATGCCAGGGGGTTACGAACACCGGTCCGCCCCGCCTTGATGCCAGGGGTTACGAACACCGGTCCGCCCCGCCTTGATGCCAGGGGGTTACGAACACCGGTCCGCCCCGCCTTGATGCCAGGGGGTTACGAACACCGGTCCGCCCCGCCTTGATGCCAGGGGGTTACGAACACCGGTCCGCCCCGCCTTGATGCCAGGCGGTTACGAACACCGGTCCGCGTCTCCTTACCCCGATGTTCATCTTCTTGTTTCACGTTCTCTGTCGTGAAGAGAATGTTTAGGTTCAGTTCCTTCCTCGCTAATTAAAACTCTGCCATTAATTCTCGAGGAAGTTCCTGGAGGTTTTCCAAACGAGACAATCAATATAAGTCTATGTAACACCAGGTAGTCTATATGGAGAGCACAAACGAGACTCTGTGGTGGGGTGGACTCTATGGAGAGTATGGTAGAGTGGGTGGGGTGGACTCTATGGGGAGTATGGTAGAGTGGGTGGGGTGGACTCTATGGAGAGTATGGTAGAGTGGGTGGGGTGGACTCTATGGAGAGTATGGTAGAGTGGGTGGGGTTGACTCTATGGGGAGTATGGTAGAGTGGGTGGGGTTGACTCTATATGGAGTATGGTAGAGTGGGTGGGGTTGACTCTATATGGAGTATGGTGGAGTGGGTGGGGTTGACTCTATATGGAGTATGGTGGAGTGGGTGGGGTTGACTCTATGGGAGTATGGTAGAGTGCTGGGGCCCCTGGGTAAACCAGAGTGCTGGGCCCCTGGGTAAATCAGAGTGCTGGGGCCCCTAGACAAACCAGAGTGCTGGGGCCCCTGGGTAAACCAGAGTGCTGGGGCCCCTGGGTAAACCAGAGTGCTGGGGCCCCTGGATAAACCAGAGTGCTGGGGCCCCTGGATAAACCAGAGTGCTGGGGCCCCTGGACAAACCAGTGTGCTGGGGCCCCTGGACAAACCAGTGTGCTGGGGCCCCTGGACAAACCAGTGTGCTGGGGCCCCTGGGCAAACCAGTGTGCTGGGGCCCCTGGACAAACCAGTGTGCTGGGGCCCCTGGACAAACCAGTGTGCTGGGGCCCCTGGGCAAACCAGTGTGCTGGGGCCCCTGGACAAACCAGTGTGCTGGGGCCCCTGGACAAACCAGTGTGCTGGGGCCCCTGGGCAAACCAGTGTGCTGGGGCCCCTGGACAAACCAGTGTGCTATGACAACCACTCACAGGAATGAGAAATGGCCGATAATATTAAACATATATTTATTTTATTAGTACCTCAACAATACTGGTGTTAAAACATTATAAACATGCTGTAGAGCAGCAAATAATCAACATGATAAACATTTGAGCAATACACAAGTGTTACGGTATCAACACCATCGCTGGAGTGGGGAGTAGCGATTTCGGCGCCATCTATGAACCTACACTCCAACTCCCAAGTATTAGGCTAGATGCAGACAACGCCATCTGTTGGCGGTGGTGTGTCGTTGGTGAAAGTCTCCTGTTACAAACCTCAGTTTGGAGTTGAGGTCGATGATGATGACTTCTGGTGGGGTGGTGTAACGATACCCACGCCCCTGGAAAGTCTGTTATCTTAAGGTAACCCAGTATCCTGTTTGTCTAGCTAATGGTGTTTATGATCACAGAGGTGACGTAAGGAGGCGATTGCGCTGAGGAAAGCAGCTCACCTTGGGCAGTCCAGAGCTCCTGACTTGGTCCTGTGAGAGGACAAAGTGGCCGCCGTCGGTAGTAGCAGTGGGTTAGCTGCTGGACTTATGCAGTGTTGTATGGACCGACGTACCCGGGATTTGGTTCCAAGGGGTTGTCATTGCCAGGGGGTGGTAATGGGGGACGAGCTCCCATGACCTATAAAATGCTCCTATATGGCATGCGTCTCAAATAGCCTCTGACAACCAAGTCCAACTCCTGGCCTTCACGGGTGGCTTAGTCTTTAAGTTCGGCGGAACTGCTTTTACCGACAGGAGAAGGGGCGAGGGCGTGCCTCTGGCGCCTTAAAACCAGCTGCTCCGGGTAGATGGGACTCGATAGCCTTGGAAGGCAGTCCATCTAGGGGAAGGAAAACCCCGATTTTAAACCTCTGCTGCCTTGCGGCCATACCCCTTTTCTGGGAAAGGCTTCAGGAGTCAACCTCGAGGAAAAATCCGGAGTTGGAGCCCCTAAGACAGTTCGTTGTTGACGTCGACCTCGTTCTGGCAGCTCCTGCGACGTTGCTGGAACCATGTGTATTGGCATTTGCCTTTCTATTGGATAATTTCAGCAACGTGGAGAGGGGGGATTTGCTGCATGGGTAACAGCTCCTCCTCCATATCTACCTACCCAGGCTTTGCGCCCTGGAGAGGACACTCCAGCTTCGCCTCACAGCGTCGAACCAACACGGGAAGCGACAGTCTACCGGTTTTAAGTCTTCTGCTCGATTGGCGAAGAGTGTGACGCCAGGGGTTGCTTCTGACGGTGGGAGGGGTCATCGTGCCCCACTGGGCAGCTACCGCCCGCCTCAAGCTGGGCAAACCCCAGCCAATAAGGTGTTGCCTCGCCACGGTCCGTTAACCTCACTGGGTGCGTGGGGTTTAGGGTGAAAACCGACAAGCGGCCCGACAACTTTGCACCAAGCAATATCATACCCAAAAAGAAAATATCAACTGCCCTAAAGCTGGGCACATGGAACGTCAGGACACTGACACCAGGTTTCTCTGACGACCTGCAAGAAATCAATGACGCCCGAAAAACAGCAATCATTGATAGGGAGCTGAGCAAACTGCAGATGGATATTGTTGCTCTCCAAGAGACCAGGCTCCCTGGATCAGGATCTGTGAGAGAGAGGACCTTCTCTTTCTTCTGGCAAGGAAAACCACCTGATGAGACCAGAGAACATGGTGTGGGATTTGCCGTCAGGAATACACTGTTGGGATACATTATGCCACCGATGGGGGAAACCGAACGAATTCTGTCTCTGCAACTGCACTCCCAAACAGGACCAGTCAATGTAATTAGTGCATATGCACCAACCCTGACTTCTCCAGCAGAGGCAAAGGAAAAATTCTACGATGACCTCAACAGAGTCATAGCAAGAATCCCTGTAAAGGAGCCACTGTTTATCCTCGGCGACTTCAACGCCAGAGTGGGTGCCGAGCACAACATTTGGCCCACTTGTCTGGGTAAATTCGGCATAGGGAGGATGAATGAGAACGGGCAACGTTTGCTAGAACTCTGCTGCCTTCATGGTCTCTGTGTCACCAACACGTTCTTTGGCACAAAGCCTCAACACCGAGTATCTTGGAGACACCCCAGATCCAAGCACTGGCACCAGCTTGACCTGATTCTTACCAGGCGTGCAAGTTTACCCAGTGTCAAGATTACGCGTAGCTACCAGAGTGCTGTCTGTGACACCGACCACTCCCTGGTCTGTAGCAGGGTCAAGATGCAACCAAAGAAGATTCATCACTCAAAAAAGACGGGCAGACCTCGCATCGACACCACTAAGACCCGAAACCAGGACAAGGTGAAAGATTTTGCACGAGTGCTCGAGGAAGCTCTCCCTGGCCCAGCCGGGGTCACTGCCTGTAAAAGATGGGAGCACTTCAGAGACGCTGTGTTCAACGCTGCCATTTCCACCTTTGGCAAGAAGACCAGCAGGTCGGCTGACTGGTTCGAGGCTCACTCGGAAGAGATGACACCTGTCATTGAAGAGAAGAGAAACGCCTTGGCAGCCTACAAAGCCTGCCCAAGTCAGCGCAACTTACAGATCCTTCGGGCCATCCGCTGCAAAGTACAGCAGAGCGCCAGGCGATGTGCCAACAACTATTGGCTCCAGCTCTGCTCCCAGATACAGACTGCAGCGGATACAGGCAATGTAAGGGGAATGTATGACGGCATCAAGCAGGCCCTCGGCCCAATCCAGAGGAAGACCGCTCCTCTGAAATCTGCCACTGGCGAGGTGATTCAGGACCAGACACTGCAGCTGAAGCGCTGGGTCGAGCACTACTCTGAGCTATACGCCAGGGACAATGTGGTCACCGAAGACGCCCTGAGCGCCATTGAGTGTCTGCCTGTGCTAATGGAGCTCGACAGCGAACCGACCCTCGAAGAACTCAGTGATGCCCTAGACTCCCTTGCTCCTGGTAAAGCTCCTGGCAAAGATGGCATTCCTGCTGAGACCTTGAAGTGCTGCAGAGGTAGCCTGCTCATGGAGCTGCATGAAATTCTCTGTCTCTGCTGGGAAGAAGGAGAGGTGCCACAGGACATGAGGGATGCCAACATCGTCACGCTGTATAAGAATAAAGGTGACAGGGGCGACTGCAACAACTACCGTGGAATCTCCCTCCTCAGTACTGTCGGAAAGCTGTTTGCTCGAGTCGCATTGAAGAGGCTCCAAGTACTTGCAGAGAGAGTCTATCCAGAATCACAATGCGGATTCAGAGCTGACAGGTCCACAATCGACATGGTCTTTTCCCTCAGACAACTGCAGGAGAAATGCAGGGAACAGAAGCAGCCACTCTTCATAGCCTTCATAGATCTGACGAAGGCCTTCGACCTCGTCAGCAGGGATGGCCTGTTCAAGATCCTCCCCAAGATCGGATGCCCACCCAGGCTCCTCAGCATCATCAGATCTTTCCATGAGAACATGAGGGGCACCGTGGTCTTTGATGGACTAACATCAGACGCCTTTGACATCCGAAGTGGAGTAAAGCAGGGCTGCGTACTGGCTCCAACCCTATTCGGGATTTTCTTCGCAGTTATGCTGCGGCACGCCTTCGGATCTGTCACGGAAGGCATTTACCTCCGGACCAGGTCGGATGGAAAGCTCTTTAACCTCGCCAGGCTGAGAGCCAAGACGAAGGTTCGGCTGAGGTGTCTGCGCGACTTCCTTTTCGCCGACGACGCAGCAGTCACTGCCCACTCAGCCGAAGACCTCCAACGGCTCATGACCCGCTTCAGCGAGGCCTCTCAGGCTTTCGGACTCACCATCAGCCTGAAGAAAACACAAGTCATGGGACAAGGAGTGGACTCCCCACCTGACATCGGCATCTCCGATTCCAAACTGGAAGTCGTTCACGACTTCGTGTACCTGGGCTCCACAATCTCTGACTCCCTCTCTCTTGATACGGAGCTAAACAAACGCATCGGTAAGGCATCTACTACCATGTCGAGACTGACAAAGAGAGTGTGGGCCAACAATAGGCTGACTGAGTATACTAAGATTCAGGTTTACAGAGCCTGTGTCCTGAGCACTCTCCTTTATGGCAGTGAGTCTTGGACACTCCGCGCCCGTCAGGAAAGACAGCTGAATGCCTTCCACATGCGCTGCCTTCGACACATCTTGGACATCACCTGGCAGGACAAGGTGACAAACAACAACGTCTTGGGGAGAGCAAGAATCACCAGCATGTACACAATGCTGAAACAGAGACGAATGCGCTGGCTCGGGCACGTTGTGCGAATGGGCGACGGCAGGATCCCCAAGGATCTCCTGTATGGAGAGTTGATGCAGGGAAAGCGTCCAACAGGCAAGCCCCAGCTACGGTACAAAGACGTATGCAAGAGGGACCTGAAAGCCATGGACGTCGATCTTGCTATATGGAAGACACTGGCTGCAGACCGTTCAGCCTGGAGGCAGTCTGTTCAAAGAGGTCTCTCCAAGTTCGAGGAGTCACTTGCCAAGGAATCGGAGGCAAAGAGACAGAGAAGGAAAGCCAGTAGCCAGGAAGACAGACCAGAATCGGACTTCATTTGTGCTCGGTGTGGGATGGACTGCCACTCTCGGATTGGCCTCATCAGTCACACCAGACGCTGCACCAGGATTGACAACCAGGGCGCAACTCCATAGTCTCCCGAGACTGAAGGATGCCTACTACTACTACTACCCGGGATTTGGCCAAGAAGATTTACGAGACGACAGTAGTGTATCTGTTGAGAAGTGCTGCTAGTGTGTTGCTAGAGACTTCTGCCAAGGTGTTAGCTACTCCTGTACATGATTATTGGAGACCCCTATCAGCATGTAGTTCAATCCTTCTGCCAGTGTGTTTCTGGAGAGCGGATGTGGGGTATTGGGACATCATGACGATACGATATGTGAACTGGCCCATGTTGAGGAAGGTGAACTCGACGGTGATTGCCACTGAGTGTGGACGACGTGTACCTGGGCATAGTGGACTTCCCGGGATTTGATGAACACTACCGATCTATTCAGTGTCCTGAGTGAAAGCAACACAGTGTAAATAGGTGTAGTAATATAACCTATAATATATTGATGAAGGTGTAATTACATATTGTTTTACACCCCCTTATTCTTTGCACTACTACTTTCTACAGCCAGTTGTGGAAAGAACTGTCGATGAACTTATCATCGACTTGGGGAAGGATCAAGAAGAGGTTATAAGACACGTTAACAGAAAGAACCCGGTTACTGGCCCAAGCTGGCCGTAACAACAAGGCTTGAAAAACACAGTAATACTCAGTACGCAACACAGATTAGATGGCACAGTATGAAATTAATACGAACTTCTTACTATAAAGAATTGCCGTATTTTTTTAATTCATTTTGGATTGAAGTCAATAATCTTCAGGATGTCATTTTCCATGCACATGGTGAAAACCACTTCAAACGATGCTGCCCCATTTTGCTACGAAGCAGATTGTGTATAAGTTTGTCTTGAATAAGACCGTTCTTCTGTACAGTGGTTCACCATCATGCACATGAACACTGAGTGCAATTTCAACATTCGGGAATACAGATATCAAATTGTTAAAACCAGACCACACACTAGACGGTGAAGGGACGACGACGTTTCGGTCCATCCTGGACCATTCTCAAATCGAATGGTCCAGGACGGACCGAAACGTCGTCGTCCCTTCACCTTCTAGTGTGTGGTCTGGTCAACATACTTCAGCCAAGTTATTGTGACTCATCGCCTGCAGATATCAAATTGTCCGAAATTATTTTTCTGAACAGTGCAAGGAGAGTCGTACAATTTTTATCAAGAGCCATGTAGTGCTTGAGATGCTCACATTCCTTTAAATGGGCATCATAATTCAAGTTTCTGTGATACATATTATCCAGACGTTCACAAAGATAAGGAAATTCTATGAGTGACTGTCGGAACACAGAAAGTGATTTGTTTAAATGGTTACATGATTGTTAAGAGAGAAATTCCTGCAATCCCGGCTGCAAGTAGAGTCAGTCAGGAATGGAGAGTGGCTGGTGCAGTGAGAGACATGTCACCAACACAACCATGAGCAGTGAGAGACATGTCACCAACACAACCAGGTGCAGTGAGAGACATGTCACCAACACAACCAGGTGCAGTGAGAGACATGTCACCAACACAACCATGAGCAGTGAGAGACATGTCACCAACACAACCATGAGCAGTGAGAGACATGTCACCAACACAACCAGGTGCAGTGAGAGACATGTCACAACGCAACCAGGTGCAGTGAGAGACATGTCACCAACACAACCAGGTGCAGTGAGAGACATGTCACCAACACAACCAGGTGCAGTGAGAGACATGTCCCAACACAACCATGAGCAGTGAGAGACATGTCACCAACACAACCAGGTGCAGTGAGAGACATGTCACCAACACAACCAGGTGCAGTGAGAGACATGTCACCAACACAACCAGGTGCAGTGAGAGACATGTCACCAACACAACCAGGTGCAGTGAGAGACATGTCACCAACACAACCATGAGCAGTGAGAGACATGTCACCAACACAACCAGGTGCAGTGAGAGACATGTCACCAACACAACCAGGTGCAGTGAGAGACATGTCACCAACACAACCATGAGCAGTGAGAGACATGTCACCAACACAACCAGGTGCAGTGAGAGATATGTCACCAACACAACCATGAGCAGTGAGAGACATGTCACCAACACAACCAGGTGCAGTGAGAGACATGTCACCAACACTACCAGGTGCAGTGAGAGACATGTCACCAACACAACCAGGTGCAGTGAGAGACATGTCACCGACACAACCAGGTGCAGTGAGAGACATGTCACCAAGACAACCAGGTGCAGTGAGAGACATGTCACCAAGACAACCAGGTGCAGTGAGAGACATGTCACCAACACAACCATGAGCAGTGAGAGACATGTCACCAACACAACCATGAGCAGTGAGAGACATGTCACCAACACAACCATGAGCAGTGAGAGACATGTCACCAACACAACCATGAGCAGTGAGAGACATGTCACCAACACAACCATGAGCAGTGAGAGACATGTCACCAACACAACCATGAGCAGTGAGAGACATGTCACCAACACAACCATGAGCAGTGAGAGACATGTTAATAACACAACCATGAGCAGTGAGAGACATGTCACCAACACAACCAGGTGCAGTGAGAGACATGTCACCAACACAACCAGGTGCAGTGAGAGACATGTCACCAACACAACCGTGAGCAGTGAGAGACATGTCACCAACACAACCAGGCAGTGAGAGACATGTCACCAACACAACCAGGTGCAGTGAGAGACATGTCACCAACACAACCAGTTGCAGTGAGAGACATGTCACCAACACAACCAGGTGCAGTGAGAGACATGTCACCAACACAACCATGAGCAGTGAGAGACATGTCACCAACACAACCATGAGCAGTGAGAGACATGTCACCAACACAACCATGAGCAGTGAGAGACATGTCACCAACACAACCATGAGCAGTGAGAGACATGTCACCAACACAACCATGAGCAGTGAGAGACATGTCACCAACACAACCATGTGCAGTGAGAGACATGTCACCAACACAACCATGAGAAGTGAGAGACATGTCACCAACACAACCATGAGCAGTGAGAGACATGTCACCAACACAACCATGAGCAGTGAGAGACATGTCACCAACACAACCATGAGCAGTGAGAGACATGTCACCAACACAACCATGAGCAGTGAGAGACATGTCACCAACACAACCATGAGCAGTGAGAGACATGTCACCAACACAACCATGAGCAGTGAGAGACATGTCACCAACACAACCATGAGCAGTGAGAGACATGTCACCAACACAACCATGAGCAGTGAGAGACATGTCACCAACACAACCATGAGCAGTGAGAGACATGTCACCAACACAACCATGAGCAGTGAGAGACATGTCACCAACACAACCATGAGCAGTGAGAGACATGTCACCAACACAACCATGAGCAGTGAGAGACATGTCACCAACACAACCATGAGCAGTGAGAGACATGTCACCAACACAACCATGAGCAGTGAGAGACATGTCACCAACACAACCATGAGCAGTGAGAGACATGTCACCAACACAACCATGAGCAGTGAGAGACATGTCACCAACACAACCATGAGCAGTGAGAGACATGTCACCAACACAACCATGAGCAGTGAGTGACATGTCACCAACACAACCATGATCAGTGAGAGACATGTCACCAACACAACCATGAGCAGTGAGAGACATGTCACCAACACAACCATGAGCAGTGAGAGACATGTCACCAACACAACCATGAGCAGTGAGAGACATGTCACCAACACAACCATGAGCAGTGAGTGACATGTCACCAACACAACCATGAGCAGTGAGAGACATGTCACCAACACAACCATGAGCAGTGAGAGACATGTCACCAACACAACCATGAGCAGTGAGAGACATGTCACCAACACAACCATGAGCAGTGAGAGACATGTCACCAACACAACCATGAGCAGTGAGTGACATGTCACCAACACAACCATGAGCAGTGAGAGACATGTCACCAACACAACCATGAGCAGTGAGTGACATGTCACCAACACAACCATGAGCAGTGAGAGACATGTCACCAACACAACCATGAGCAGTGAGAGACATGTCACCAACACAACCATGAGCAGTGAGAGACATGTCACCAACACAACAGGGATAGAGAACCAAGAGGTCTGTGTACAAGAGTGCTGGTGCTCATTATCACATACCGTTGCAACACAATGCTGTGCAATGACCAAAAATGAGCAACGAGAAACGCATGTGTTGTGTGTGGACAACAGGATGGGAAATGAAAATGTCACAGCAAAATGAGAAATGCAATTAACCGTAAGATTCAGTAAAGCATAGCGATATGGTTTGGACATTTTGATCGAGTGGAAGATGGTAGACTAAATGCATTCAAAGTCAACTTGGGTTGTAAGAGGAGAGCCGTTAAGGAGGTGGGACGACATAGTGGGTGCTGCCGGGAAGCATGGAGACATTGTGGACAACACACAACATATGGTAACATATGTTGTGTGTCTTGTTCACACAACAAATTATCATATATATTTTGTATGGACAACATATAGTAATCCAGTGATGTTACCATATATATATATATATATATATATATATATATATATATATATATATATATATATATATATATATATATATATATATATATATATATATATATATATATATATATATATATATATATATATATATATATATATATATATATATATATATATATATATATATATATATATATTTTCATGTAGTAACATGGGTGACACAGGTTTGTGAAAAGCGACCGTATATACATGGTGCAATAGGAACACTGTACCCTGGTATTATGGAGCTGTAGGTGTTGCTGTGGATGACAGCTGGAGTGGTGGTGAACAGGAACACTGTACCCTGGTATTATGCACCTGTAGGTGTTGCTGTGGATGACAGCTGGAGTGGTGGTGCAACAGGAACACTGTACCCAGGTATTATGGAGCTGTAGGTGTTGCTGTGGATGACAGCTGGAGTGGTGGTGCAACAGGAACACTGTACCCAGGTATTATGGAGCTGTAGGTGTTGCTGTGGATGACAGCTGGAGTGGTGGTGCAACAGGAACACTGTACCCTAGTATTATGCAGCTGTGGATGACTGCCGACGTGTGGTGTTTATGAATGTTAGAATTGCCGAAGAGTTTTGTTTTCTTATTATTTATTATCCTTAAATTTCTTATCCTAAATAACTCCCTTTTCCTTGGAGCTGATATCTTCCGAACCCAAGGACACGGGTGTCAGGTAATGTACATGTTCCACCATATTTGAATCAATCTATTGTGAACAAGGTTGCAAAACGATGCACATAATATTTTTTTGAAAGACCTTGATACTCTGCCTCAAGAATGACCGATTATGATGGCAGAGACGCAGCGTATTGAATGGATACTTAATTAGATTAGATTAAGTCATTGTTATTTAAAAGAAAACAGAATGACAATATCAATGGAGATAAATCGGATTTGCTTGTTTTGGCTTGTTGAGTTTGAAACCGTTGCTCCTTGTTTGTGTTACATCTGACTTTTTGAAGAAATTTTCCGAACGTTTGTTGTTGTTTAAGATTCGCTACCCGGAACGAAAAGTTCCAGGCAAGCACGGGCTATGGTGAGCCCGTAGTTTTTTTCCGAATCAACATCCTCTAAATTGTTCATTATTAAAAAAAATCAATGAGATCCGCCCTGTCATGCCTGGTTTGTAGTGTTGTTAGCCCAGTGGCCCTCAACCATTCCTGACACGAGAGATGACTTAGCTCTGGAAATACTTTTGTTGTCCCGTGATGCACCTTCTCCAGACCAGCTATGTCCTTCTGAAGATGAGGTCTCCATGCTTGGATACAGTAATCCAAATGGGGCCGCGCATCAGAGATTTATATAGTTGAACCATTGCTTTCTTTTCTTTAAAGTATGCTTGATTATCCCAAGTGTTTGGTTGGTTTTTTGACTGTTGTTCCCACCTGCTGTGCAACTTTCAGTGAATGGTGGATTTTGACTCCAAGGTCCTTGTCTTCATTAATCTGCTGTAATTTAATGTTATTAATTTGGAAGTTGAGGCGTGGGGTTGTTATGCCCCACACCTTGTAGGGTCTTGCATTAGTTTGTATTAGTTCTAATTCTAATTATCTTTTCATCGTCCTAATTTTGTGATACAAATTATGCCACAAAATTCTTGGTGATCTTTCCTATTGTAAGCAGACGTGTACTCACCTTATGGCATTGTGGTGATTTAAACAAGTTGTTACGAATAAAGTTCCTGATTCTGATTCGGATAATGACAATCCGAATCATAATCGACTTGGTAATGGTCCAGGACGGACGGAAACGTCGTCGTCTCTTCACTTTCGAGTGTGTGGTCTGGTCAACATAGTGATAATGTCTGCATGTCAGACATTGTCTTATTGTAACTATTATGAATTTAATGTACTTAAATTTGTGTGCAAACTCTCTAAAGTATAAATGTATAAACATTCTTGAATGAAGCTTTAGATTTGATTGATTGATTTGATGGATTTATTAACGACTTGGATTCCGAATTTAACAGCAATATCAGCAAATTTAAAGATGAAGCAAAAGTAGGTTCAGTAATAAATTCACCTCGAGAATTACAAATTATTACATAACATAGATTGACTCGAAACGTGTTCAATTAACAATAATAGAAGGTGTAGTGAGGGAACTGGTGGAGTTACGTGGAGCTCTGTAAACAGAGTTGGACTCCATGTGGGAGCAGCTAAGGCTGATGGAAACAACGTGTCTACCCTCAAGAGGAAGCAAAGGAGGAGAACAGCATTAGGAAGTCGTCATCTTGGAGTGTCCCGAACGACAGGGGACTTAGGAAGACTCCTACACCTTTCCCGAAGAAGTCCAACTCCTTCCCCGCGATAGAGAATAAGTGGTGTAGAGAGACCGCGGTTCACCCGAGAGGCAAGGACCAGATCGCCGGTAAAGGAAGTTATTAAGTGAATTTGGGTTGATTCCCAGACGTGGTATTTGGATAGAACTTTTTGAACCAGAGATGTTGAAGGGGAACAGTTTAAGGGGTGTTAAGGGCTTTAAGGGCCCTTAAGGGCTCGTTTAAGGGTTACGGGCTGTTTGAGGGCTTATTAGCACTCCTGCTGTCCGGGAGCAGAAATAGTGAATATTGTAAACAATGAGAAAATCCACTGGGGCTGTGAAGCGACGCGAACACCACCGACTTATTAAAGTCGTACAACCGCATATGTACTGAAATCACCGGAAATCTGGAGGCCCTCCTGGAGCCAGTCCACGCTTTTACATAAGAGTTCTAAGCACTCGGGTGAAGGGGTAAAGTAGTTAAGAAAACTACTAGTAAAGTAAAGTAAAAAACATCGTACGCCCCAACTTTAGATACACACAGAAATTCACACTAACGTGATAAATATCAATGAGAAAATCCACTAGTGGATTTTTTCATTGATGTATATCACGTTTGTGTGGTTTTCTGAGTGTATTGTAAACAACATGAATGATATTATGACTGGAAATGTGAACAAACCCATTATTTGTATCAATGTCTGTAAAAATGATGTTGGACGAGTTAGGAGTGAGGCACTGACACAGCGGTTTAAGTCACCCACAGAATTAGTTGGAACAAGTGAGGAATCTCGATCATAGTGGTATTCTGCAAAGAAGGCAATATTTTTGTATTTATATATACAAGAGTCCTTACATTCTTGTACAGCCACTAGCACGTTTCCACGGAATACGACCCGCCAAATCATTTAACAAGCAGGTACCCATTCACTGGTGGGTGAACTGAAGTGTACAGAGAAGAATTGCGCCTAGTCAATCCTTCTCGGCCAGGACACGAACCCAGGACAAATTCCTTGCGAAGCGCATGGTGAGTGTATTATCACTGCGCCACAGGGACTGTAATGGGGTTCACGGAGAGTTGGAAATGAATGGTTGTCAAGGGCACTTCGTGTCAATTACCGACCGGACAAATATTGTAAATCAATTACAATATCTTTCATTGATAACTGGAACACTTCTATGGAAGGAAGGGCATATATGCTTGTGATGAGGCGCATTTATCTAGGGCTGGGGTTGTTGCTGTTGCCAACTCATTCGAACCTGTGGTTTGAGGGGTTTGTTTGAGTTTAAACTGTTAGTAGATAGTGGTATGGGGGATGGATTTGGAGTAAAGAGGCAATTAAAGTATGTGTTGAGGGGAAATGAAATAGTAGAAGGAACAGGGATGGAGAAATACCTAAAAATAGCTGGGAACATTGATCTCAAGGAAATCAGATTTAACATAGAATCGTATAGATGTTTAAGAGAGAATAGAACTTTAAGAGAATAGACTTTAAGAGAATAAGTAAGAGAGACTAGAACTTTAAGAGAATAAGTAAGAGAGACTAGAACTTTAAGAGAATAAGTAAGAGAGATTAGAACTTTAAGAGAATAAGTAAGAGAGACTAGAACTTCTGTTAAGGTGGCAGATTTCCGAAAAGATGATTTAATGGACTAAGGAATTTCTTGAATAGGATAGATTGGACAGACATATACATGAAGAGTGGCCTGTCTTGGAGGGAGTCGTGAACCTGGAGATGGATGACGTAAGGGATTGCGAAGTAGGTTAAAAAAGGAACTTATTTAAAATATTGTAAACAAGCACAGGAACGTAGTATACCAAACAAATTCATTGGAGCGAATAATAATATGTTTTATCTGAAAACTCTAGGATTTTTCTTTGCCAATCTTGATAAACATACAAACACGTTTGACTTAATGTTATTCATCAGTTCATTATCTTACCTATGTTAGTTACAATTTTAGGTTATGTAGATAAATACTGAGAACCCTGCTGCAGAATTAACATAAACTTCCATGAGTGTGGTGAGAGAGCATGAAGAACCTCCCACCTGAAGACATTAAGAAAACGTAGCGCACATTCTCAAGAATATCAACGGATCACGACTAGAATACGTGAATCAGAATGAAAGAGCATAACAAGGGGATATTTATTCATTGTATGCAAGAAACATTAACACGAAAACCATGTTAAGAAATATATACACATTTCATAAGCTTAGATTCTGAACGAAATTGAGTAAATACTGGTTTGGAAAAAAACAATTTATTCGTAACCTTGTAATTCATAAAATATCAGTGATGAGAATCAAAGGTGAGACACACACACATAGATCATCAAACATAGACAATAGTATGACTGACCTTGTTCATAGTTGATGTCTTGTTTGTGATCTTCATGAACCACCGGTAGAGGCCTGGGTCACATGGAAGTAAAGCAAAATTACAATGAGAACCCATGGATAATAAGAGAACCAAATTTGACAATACCAAGGTGTAGGGTGTATGTGTGTTAAGAAATGGGCACAGGAGAGCCAGAATTGTATTGACAATAGCATGATAGATTGACTCATAAGAACTGCCTTTAAAACCTGTAAGAACCACTCAGAACCTTGTATACCTCATATTAAGACCTCATACATCAATTATGTACCTCATATATAAAGGATATTTGGCGAGCAACACCGAAATATTGATGGATACAATGACAATAGAAGATTAGACATCAGTGAAGCGCTGCGTATCAAGTAATCTAGACCAGCAATCAATAACCACCTAATACACAGTTAAACTCTACCCGCTTCAATACCCGGGCCAATGTAGAAGCAGGACTGAAGACCCTGCAGCAAGAACGGAAGCACCAGAAGAAATATCATCTGCCAACATGTCACACTCTTATCGTAATACCCCTTAATTTAATACCTCATTAATTCAATACCCATTATACCCAATTAATACCCTATGTATTTCATTCATCCATATGTCACCTACCCTCCTCACTATAAGAAGATATAACCAGGTGTTAACACAGTAGATTTTTTGACACAGCACCGCTCCTGTGCCAGGTATGTCCCTACGGGCTCACCATAGCCCATGCTAATTGCCCGCTCCTGTGCCAGGTAAGTTACGGGCTCACCATAGCCCGTGCTACTTGGAACTTGTTTCGAGTAGCTAAATCTATAATAAGAGCAAAAAAAANCTTCACCCGCCGATGCTGAATTCCATCAACATGACGTGCAGCCTCCGCTGGCAACGAATGCTCTGCAAGCTATGCTGCACCCGCCGATGCTGAATTCCCATCAACATGTCGTGCAGCCTCCGCCGGCAACGAATGCTCTGCAAGATATGCTGCACCGCCGATGCTGAATTCCCATCGACATGTCGTGCAGCCTCCGCCGGCAACGAATGCTCTGCAAGATATGCTGCACCCGCCGATGCTGAATTCCCATCGACATGTCGTGCAGCCTCCGCCGGCAACGAATGCTCTGCAAGATATGCTGCACCCGCCGATGCTGAATTCCCATCGACAAGTCATGGAGCATCCGCCAGCAACGAATGCTCTGCAAGCCATGTTGCACCCGCTGATGCTGAATTCCCATCAAAAGTCGTGTAGCCTCCACTAACTATATAAATATGATTGAAAGGCATATAAATTAGTGTAAAAAGTGTTGATAGAATACAGTATTGTAAGTGTTAATGATTATTTAAGCCTTGACAAAAAGATACTGTACAGTGTAAATATACAGTAGAAATAATTTTCAATTGTGAATGAGTTAGAACTCAATTAGAACTCGAGAATGAATTAGAACTCGTGTGAATTAGTAGTAAGGCTAGCTGTTGTGTGAAGTGAATGCCTGAAAATAAGTGTTCATACTGTATGTACCCTGTATATAGTACTGAACAATATAAACAGGTGCTGCAGAGGATGACGTAATCTTCAGCTTCAATAAAAGTAAGTCAATTTACCAATTTTATTATAGTATTACAAGATAATTTTTTTTCAACAAAAGCTACATATTAGTCTCTGCAAATGTATATTCTATCGTTAGCAGAGAAAAGGTGAGCTCAAAATATTTCGTCTTGGCTAGCTCTCAGTGACAAGGCTCGATCGCCATTGTTATGGCCTGGCCGCCACAGCCTGTGTCATAACATTAAAAATACATTACCTGCACTGTTCAGGGTAAAGCAAAACACATCTCTAAAATTTTATTGAGAAAATATTAACAATCACTGATTGATACATGAAATATTTTGCAATACAAAGGAATGAACCAATTTTTTCCCACCCATCTGGACTTGATCAGACCGTGTTCACACATCATCCATGCAGCAGCCACCAGCTGACTTAATCGTCGGCGTGGCACTAAATTGGAACGCAATTACACAATGAACTTTATTTAATTTTAATTATACAGTATAAAATATATCCTACCCGAATGTTACTTGAAAAATTACCCGACCCGACTTAACTTCGGAAATAACGGAGCTCCGGAAATAACGACCAGGGTACAGCCCCATATAGGCCGTTAAATTGAGTGGATACTGTAGTTAGCTCCGGGGAGCCGACGGGGCTCCCCCCAGAAAACCAGCGTTGAATGTAATGAAACGCCATTTTCTGGGTGAGTCCCGGAGGCTCCCCGGCAACCCTCCCTCCCTCCGGTCGGCGTTTTTTTGCGTGTCTTGACATCCAGCCTCAGAACTGATGGGTGGATAGCCGGCGTGTGAGGTCTGGGGCTCCCCCTTCCCCCCTCCCGGGGAGGGGGGAGCTGCGCAGACAGCGGCGCGGTGACGTGTGATGTCATACTAGTTTGCTTGTTTTCTGTTGGGGAGTTCTATCCACTAGTTCGACTTTTGGTAGCAATTTTAACCAGAATAGGGGTTTGTTTTGGGGCGCTTACCTTTCTGGGTGCCTGTCCCGGTTGATGGCAGACATAGAATGCTTCCAATCACACGGGGGCTTCTATAGGCCATTGCTCCCCTTGCCTCTCTGAGGGGGCCCGGTTCTGGCCGTGGTCCCCGGTAGGCCCAAGAACTCCATACACATGACTGATGCCAAAGTCTGACATTAGCATATCAGCCTGGGATAGCTCCGGGGAGCCTCCGGGACTCACCCAGAAAATGGCGTTTCATTACATTCAACGCTGGTTTTTTTATCTTCTTAAGGCTAAACCTATCATTTTTTACTATTTCTCTAGAAGTGAAAGTGATAAAGCAATACGAAATAGAAAGGTAGTAAGTAAAGCAAAGGTGGAGAGTGTTGATAACGCAGTGTGGGAGTGGTACAAACAGAGACGTGAGGTGACGAAGAAGCCAGTGGCAGGCTGGCTGCTCGTAGAAAAGGCGCGTGAATTTCACCAAGCAATGAAAATTACTCAAAAGTGTGTATACAGTGATGGATGGCTCAGAAGTTTTAAAACCCGGCATGGCATTAGGTTCATTAAGGCGCATGGTGAAAGACAATCTGCTGATATTGTTGGTGCTGATGAGTATGTAAGTAAATTTGTGGAGATGGTGCAGGAACAAAATTTACCTCCAGAGCAAATTTATAATGCTGATGAGACAGGTTTGTACTGGCGTATGCTTCCCACAGAAACGATGGCTCATAGTGGTGAGGACGATCCTTCAGGTGGTTATAAACAGAACAAACAGAGAATTTCTTTGTTGTGCTGTTCAAATGCAGCTGGCACGCACAAATTAAAATTACTTGTGATTGGAATTAGTAAAAACCCCAGGGCTTTAAAGTCAGCCAGGTGCCTCCCTGTGATTTATAAGGACCAGCCAAGTGCGTGGATGTCTCGAGTAATTTTTGTCGAGTGGTTTAATAAGAACTTTGTACCCGAGGTGAAGGAACACCTGAAAAGTGTTTGTCTCCCACAAGACAGCAAAGTTGTTCTGCTGCTAGATAACAGTTCAACGCATCCACGAGGTGATGAGCTAGTAAATGGCAATATTATTGGAACGTTCTTGCCACCCAATACAACTTCAGTGATCCAACCCATGGATCAAGGAATAATTAAGAACCTTAAACACCACTACAAGAGGATGTTTGCCAGACGTCTTAATAATCAGCTTGGAACACTTAAGGACTTTTATAAAGTCTTCACAATAAAATCAGCTATCTGGACTATTGCTAGTGCGTGGGATGAGGTAAAGCAGACAACACTAAGAAATGGTTGGAAAAAACTTTGGCCCGCGTCAAGTCTGTTTCCCGAGGAAGATGACGAGGCAGATTTTGAAGGATTTGCGGTGAAGAAAGTTAGCGAGAAGAAAAAATTAAGAGAGGAACTCCTAGCCTATGTCAAGGGGATTAAGTCCCCTGAGATTAGAGCAGAACTGGTGACTAAAACAATAGAAGATGACATAGATAGATGGATAGATTTTGATGAAGAAGCCCCAAACAATCGAAACATGACTAATGATGAAATTATAGAATTAGTATGTGCAGCAAAAAAGCCAGACGAGTGCAATGAAGAAGATGGAGAGGAAGAGGAAGAGGAATTGGAAGAGGATGAAGAAACGTTAAAGGAAAAATATAATATGGAAAAAATTCAGAAAAACTTTGAAGAAATTCTGGCATTTATGGACACGAGTAACAGCGAGTTTGAAATTAAGGACATGATGACTCAGTACAATTTGTATATGAAGTTTTTAAAAACAAGAGCCAAGGGAATGAAACAAATGTCAATTACAGAGTCTTTTGCAATGGCTTCCAAGAAAGCTCGCATTGCATCACCTGCACCTGACTCATCGCATGTTGACCCAGTCAACCCAACAACTTCAGTCAACCCAACACCATCAACATCCACCACCACCTCTTCCATGTAAATAACTATGCTTCATCAACATTGATCATCAACATAAGCGGATCAGGACTTCAATTATTGGTGAGTACAAACAAAATATGGTCGCATTTACGCTATGAACCTGTCGATTTTTTCCCCTAGATTTTTTCGCAATTTTTTTTCTATTTTTTCCTCCATTTCTCGTATACGAACTTACATGTTAACCAACGGGTCTCGTCCCCAAGGGGTTCGGAAACCAAGTGGTGCTCTGTATAGACAAAAATACAAGTCACAGCTTCGTATCATCCTTTGCAGATGACACAAAAATCAGTATGAAAATTACCTCGGCTGAAGACATTGAAAAACTTCAAGCTGATATTAATAAAGTTTTCGACTGGGCATCAGAAAATAACATGATGTTTAACAGTGATAAATTCCAGGTACTCAGGTACGGTAAAAATGAGGACCCTTAAACATAATACAGAGTACAAAACACAATCAAATGTACCCATAGTAGGAAAACAGCATGTAAAGGATTTGGGAATAATAATGTCTGACGACCTAACGTTTAACCCTTCAATTGCGCATCGCATCATATGATGCGTTGCCCGACTTGCAGTAAATTGCGCCTCGCATCATATGATGCGCGGGCATACCGAGCACGATTTGAAAGGCCCGCGGGGTAGATGGGGTCCCCATACGCTGCCCAGGGGCTATAGTAAACAGCCGCCATTTTGAAAAAAAATCCAGCTCACGCTACCATCGCGTGGGAGGCCTCAGTTACCCAGCAGCCACCATGTCGAGCGCACGGCCGAACGCTTCCCGGGCACGCCCCAGGCAATCACTCACCCAAGAGCAAATAACCAGTGAATTATTTTCCGATGGTGAGGAAAGTGACTTTGATGACTCTGATATTGATAAAGACTACACGCAATTGACCGATGATGATAGCACGGACAGTGAATATGAGATACAGCCTCCCATGGCGAGGCCTATATGCTCACCCTTGCCGCCTCGGCCAGCATCCACCCCAATTTTCCCTCGGCCACACAGTTCCAGTGATTATTTAGAGTCTGAGGATATGTTTGGTGACGAGTCAGAGGAAGGTGACTCTTTTTCTGGTTTTAGTGAAGTGGAATCAGAACATAATGTTACCGAGCCTGGTGCCAGTACCAGTGGTGTTTCTGGGCGAGAATTTGTCGCGTCAGCAGCGTCTCGCCCAGCCAAGCGCCACCGCATTGAACAACATGTGGCACCAAGAGCCTCATGTTCACGTGCCTCTACCTCACGTGCACGTGCCTCTACCTCACGTGCACGTGCCTCTACCTCACGTGCACGTGCCTCTACCTTACGTGCACGTGCCTCTACCTCACGTGCAGGTAGCGGCCGTACTGTACGTAGACGGGCTTTAGCTCCTGGTCCTCGCCGTAGTGCCTCTGCTGCGTCCCCTTTTGCGTCTCGCAGGACACCAGGTGTACTAGTGTGGAGTGATGGTGATGGTTTTATTCCCCAAATTCCTGCATTTGACGATAAAGACGTTGGGATTACAGATCTTTTCCCTGATAATGGTGATGATATGAGTGAATGTGATTATTTTACCGCATTCTATGATGAGCCACTCATGGAATATATTGTACACCAAACGAACCTTCATGCGGCTCATCTCATTAGAAAAGAGATAACAGAATTTTCACGCTTGCAACGTTGGAAAAACACCAATATAGGTGAAATGTATGTGTTTCTTGCAATATGTATGTTGATGAAACACTGTGTCAAACACGCTCTCACAGATTACTGGAGCAAAGATCTGACTATTCCAACACCTTTCTTCGGGAAATATATGTCCAGAGACAGATTTCAGATACTCCTCAGGTGTGTGCATTTTGCAACTAATGAGGACCGGACTGAGGAGGATAGACTTTGGCGAGTGAGGCACTATATGAATGAGGTGATTGGAAAATTCAGAGATTATTACGTACCAGCACAGAAGCTGGTGATTGACGAATCCCTTATACTATTCAAAGGACGTGTTTCATTCAAACAGTATATTCCCTCAAAACGAAACAGATTTGGCTTGAAATTCTTTGTACTGTGTGACTGTGAAACAGGATACGTGTTACACATGATTCTGTATTCAGCTAGCGATGTAGACATTCCGGTAACGACGAACATGGATTCTCTGGTAGTGTGGTGAAGTCACTGATGGCACCATGGATGAACAAGGGCCACATCCTATACACAGATAATTACTATACAAGTCCATTGCTAGCTAAGTTCTTGATTGAAAATAGAACCGGATTGGTTGGCACAGTAAAGCCACAAAGAAGGGAAATGCCAGTGTTTGAAGGTGGACTTGCAGTTGGTGAGTGCCAGGTACGGAAATGTGATGAAATTCTCTCAGTACGGTGGAAAGACAAGAGAGAAGTGAACCTGCTGACAACCGTTCATGATGGTAGAATGTTGAACAGTGGCAAGGTGCACCGTGTAACGAGAGAACCAGTATATAAGCCAGATTGTGTTCTTGACTACAATATCAACATGCGTTTGATTGATAAGGCTGACATGATGATTGGCACTATCGAGTGTGTGCGGAAAACATTGAGGTGGACGAAAAAAGTGTTTTTCCATCTTGTTGACATGAGCATGTTGAACTGCTATAATTTGTACCTGGTGAAAACTGGATGTAAACCTATTTCCGTTCATTTGCTTTTACACTTGCAACACAATTATTAGCAAAGTTTGGTCAAGAAGTCCCTGCCATACGAAGACCAATCATGAACCCAGTGTTGCAGCATGATGCAACACCCAGGCTCGCTCACGTAGATGCCTTTCAGCAGCACAGACTAAAATATTTGCCAGCAGGTGGAAAGCGTGCAATAGGCCAACGTGCATGCGTAGTATGTAAAACAACAAAACGAAGAGAGCAAAAACGTAAAATGGTGCAAACATGGTGTGAAGGGTGTGGAGTTGCATTGTGTGCTGTCGACTGCTTCAACGACTACCACATACTCCAAGACTTCTAAATGTGCAATAATAGTGCAAAAACCTGTACATAGTGCGTGCTAGTGTGTACATATAAAATAATGAACATTGTGATTACTGTACATAATATAATGCCATACTGGAAACGTTTGTGTGCGCATGTGTATACTCGATGTGTGCAACATATATTGACAATAACTGTCAAGTGACGTTATGTGCAACATAATTAGTGACTAATATTGCAAAAAATGTACGTGTAAACACTGTAAATAATGACGCGAAAATAAATTCGTGGCAACTGTGGCTACTTGAAGACCGCGCGCGACGCCTCCGGGACGCACAGTGCATGAGCGAACATGGAAAAACTGTGACGTCATCATCAATATTCTCGGCTCAATTATGTCGCCGGTAAGGTACCAATTGAAATTTCGATTTTTTATTTTTTTCCCGTGAATTCCTGGGAACACGCTGAACTAACAGGGTTAGGAAGAAAAAAAATGTTTTTTTTTTTTTTTTTTTGTAGTTTGCGGCCTGTGGGTATCAAGTCAGTATATAGCCCTTCGCCATTTAAGGGTTAAGGAGCATAACCAAGTAAATACTGCGACAGCCAGAGAAAAAGTGTGGATAGGATGGATTATGAGGACTCAAATCCAGTGTTCCCATCACAATGGTCTGTACTCTCTCAGTACTTGTGTTTGTCCCTGTCTTGAGTACCTGCCATTCCAGTACCCTTCACTCCCCCTTCAGAGCAGGAGTGATTGCGGAAATAGAGGGGATACAGAGAACATATACGGCAACCATAGACGAGGGTACAAGCCCCTCAATTATTGGGATCGTCTCAAAGCTCTTCCCAAATGTACTCACCTAGAAAGACGGGCACGAGAGAGATATCACATAGATACACCGGAAGACTGAGAGGGCAAGTACCAACTCTCTGCACAGTAAATAGAACGACGTAGCGTGGAGTGACGATATGGAATAGAAATGCAGAATAGGAACCAGTGAAGAGCCAGAGGTGCCATAGGCACATCAGAGAACACTGTATAAACATCAGAGGTCTGCGGGTTGTTCAACGTCCTCCAGCAAGCATAGACCATAATTTA
>WNGS01004511.1:11347931-11365132 GCA_020271785.1 Procambarus virginalis
TTTTTTTAAAAGTTTGTGAGGGTACCACCTCTGGTGCCAATGTGGGGACCCATAGCCTCGGAGAAGAAAACGTAAAAACGTGTTCTCACTGAACACTAATATTTTCTTCTCCTACCACCCCCATTCTTTTGTATGTACACATATATATTTGCTTTATTTGAACTGTGTTACAAAAAAGGAGTTACATATAGGTTACAAAGATGGTTATCATAGGTTGTCGAGTTCCTCCAGCTCCTCAGATGGCGGGCAGGAACCCTGGATGCAGTGCGCATTTCCCCTCTGTATCGCCACGCTGAGGCGCTGGAAAAGAAAGCTGGCAGCTCTAGGGTCCCTTGTTGTTTCAATGAGCCTAGAACCCAGTTCCTTCAAAAAACTGGTAGCACTTTTACCCCAGGCGCCGAGTGTCTCAGAAGCAATGGGGACAAAATTGTAGTGGTGATCAAGTTCTCTATACTTACGGGATTTGGCTGCTTCCCTGTGGGTGGCAGCGCCACCTGGTTGTGCAACACTGAGGTCAATGTAGGTGTTAGCCAGGGTTGATACGCACGTGTAGTCCCATACCAACTGCTTGCCATTCTTCCAGGGGTTCACTGTGATACCATCCGGGCGACCAATAAGAGCATCAGAGTTACGGGGCGTTAGGTAACGAGGCTCTCTCTCGGCTGGGCATCCAGCTGTGGTGAGGCTCCTCTTGATGATGTCGTTAACTTCACTGTGCCTCGAGTGCCATCCTCCCGTGCTTTGGCAGAGTAGGCCATGGTGGCCGTACCTGTCAGCCACCACCTCGCCGCAAATACACCTATATCTGGTGTGGATTGGGGCAGCAAGGCGGAGGGCCACAGCAATTCGGAGGGCGTGTGGTGTGAGACGCGTGCCAGTTGCCGACATTGGGGTTGCTAACAGGAAATCCCCTGCATGAGGGGCTGCTACTGCTGTGAGGCGAGCAATGTCGTGCTGTGTTGATGCAGCACCCAGGCACTCTGCAGCAACTTTGTCTACAATGGGGCCATCCCAGCTGGATTGCCTGTGGGCTTTTGGGGATGGTGGTTGAGGTGATGGGCCTGCACGAGAGGCCCACTCTGTGGCACAGCGTGTAAAATTGGGATCATGTACACCTGCCAGCTGATGTAAGTGGGCAGGTAGAATTTCCTTCACAAGGTCGTCGATGCTGATAAGGAGGACAGGAAGGCTGGAACAGCGATGGAATGTAAATCCATTCCAGGCTGGAATGTAAATATATATATATATATATATATATATATATATATATATATATATAATATATATATATATAAATATATATATTTATTTATTTATATATACATTGGGAGTAAGAGAGAACATAGAAATGATGTTGATTTTACATTCTTGTAAAACCACTAGCACGCATAGCGTTTCGGCTAACGTAACTTTCCGTAACTAACAGATAATTTAAGTAGATAATTTACAGTAAAATTGACAAATTTTTTTACAGGTACCTTACAGCTTTACTTTACAGGTACAGGTATAGGTAATTTTAAGTAGATAAATTACAGTAAAATTGAAAAAAAAAATAACAGGTACATTGTAAGAAATTTTGACACAAAAACAAAGATTAGAATAATACACAATAATAACAATACAATATAATGAACAAGGATTACTAGGTACATTAGGATAAATTTCAGGATTATTCATTGGTTCACTGAAGCACAATTTCAGGTTCATTTCAAGGAATAATGCAGTAGAATATGCACTCAATATAACCATGATATCAAAAGTTACGATGGTAAAGTAATATGGCTTAGATATATATATTGGGGATTGGTAGCACTAAATACAGTGCGAATTAAAGCACTAGGCAGGAAACTATGAAGATGAAATTAGGTACATTTTGGTTTTATTTTTGAATATGGCAAAAGATGGACAGCTTTTCAATTCATTAGGGAGTGAGTTCCATAGACTAGGTCTCTTTATTTGCATAGAGTGTTTACACAGATTAAGTTTGACTCTGGGGATATCAAAAATATATTTAAGTCTGGTGTGGTGAGTATGTGTTCTATTACATCTGTCCAGGAAGAGTTTCAGAACAGGGTTTGCACTTAAGTAAAGAGTTTTTATAAATGTAATTGACACAAGAGAATGTATGGAGTGAATTTATGTTATGCTTGTTTAGAGATTTTAACACGGAAGCTGTGTGTTGTCTGAAAGCAGAGTTTGTTATTGTCCTGATAGGAGATTTTTGCTGGGTGATGATAGGCTTGAGGTACTTTTCAGAAGTTGAACCCCATGCACAGATACCATAGGTAAGATAGGGTTAGACAAGTGCATAATAGAGAGAGAGGAGAGCAAAGTAGGGTACATAATATCTGATCTTAGAAAGTATACCAACTGTTTTAGAAACCTTTTTAGTTATGTGTTGCATGCGGGTGCTGAAGTTGAGTCTCTTGTCTATGTATAGGCCAAGAAACTTTCCATCATTTTTATTGCTAATGTTAACATTGTCTATCTGAAGCTGAATTCCATTTGTTGATTTGCTTCCAAATAAGATGTAGTAGGTTTTTTTCTATGTTTAGTGTGAGTTTGTTGGTTGACATCCACACGTGGATATATTTTAATTCATTGTTTACAACATTATTTAATATGAGTGGGTTGGGGTCAGAGTAGATGAGGATAGTATCATCAGCAAACAATATAGGTTAAAGCATGTTAGAGACATTAGACAGATCATTGATGTATATAAGAAATAGGAGGGGGTCCTAGGATGCTGCCCTGTGGCACCCCTACGGATAGTGGTAGAGTGGGAGAGGTTATATCATTGATGGCTACATATTGGTGTATGTCACTAAGATAGGATCGGATATACAGCAGTTCAGGGCAAGGCCTCGGATTCCATAATGGTGGAGTTTAAGTAAGAGGTAGTTATGGTTAACAGTATCAAAAGCCTTTCTCAGGTCACTGAAGAGTCCACTCAGAAACTTCTTTTGTCAAGGGCTGAGTAGATTAAGTCAAGCAGACTAACAATTGCATCATTAGAACTCTTTTGGAGCAGAAGACAAACTGACAGGGACTTAGTATGTTGAATTTTACGTGATAGGAGTAGAGCTGTTTGTAAATAATTTTTTCAAATATTTTTGATAATATAGTTTGATTTGATATAGGTCTGTAATTGTTTATGTCTGCCGGATTGCCTCCTTTATGAACTGGCGTTACTCTTGTTTTTTTAAGGATTTCAGGGAAAGTATGACACTCTAAAGATTTATTGAACAGCATAGCTATGAGTGGTGCAAGGGCATGGGAGACACTCTTGTATACCATGGATGGTATTTCACTAATGTTTCCAGCTATGGTTTTTAGTGAGTGAATGATGGACACAATATCTGTAGGGTTGACTGGTGAGAGGAGAAGAGAGTTTTGGTAGCTGCCTGAAAGATATGTGGTAACATGAGTCTGAGTCTGTGGGATTTTTCTGGGAAGGTTAGCACCAATCTGGTGTTTGATGAAAAGAAGCTATTAAATTCAGTTGCTGTTTCTAGATCTGTTGCAGGCGAATAACCATCCTGGAGATTTTTATCCGGTTATGTGAATGTTGTTTAGCTCCTAAGATGTTAGAGATGGCTCTCCCTGTGCTTTTCATTCTGCCATTTCCTTCTTTGAACCTATTCTCGTAATAGGAAAGTTTTGTTTTTCTTATTATACTGGTAAGCACTTACGAGTACCTCTTAACTACTTCCTTTGCAACTTGGCCAATCCTAACGTTTTTTTCATATTCATGTTTCTTGTCGATTGCTTTTAGTGTGCCATTGTGAGCCCGAGATTATTTAACCATTTGCGAGTTACTTGCTCGGTGAGGAGAGAACAATAAGTACTGTAAAGGCGTAAAATTTTGGAAAGGAAAAGGTTAGTTAATGAATTTATATCCTGTGTATTATTAAATTCAGATTCCAGTTTATATTGTGGAGGGCATTTGTGAGATTGCCTATTGTTGATGCACTGTGTAACCTAAAGGTAATTTTCTTGTTAGCTGGTGGAGTTATGGCTATGTTCGCTACAAGAAAGGTAGGATAGTGGTCAGTTGTTCTGTCAGTGATTATACCTGATGGAAGGTGAGCTGTTATGTTGGTCTATAAGTGATCCAGGGTAGTAGCGGATGTTTGAGTGAAATGAAATTAACTCATGAATTAACTCGCATTAACTCATGAAATGAACGCTATGGTAAACAACACAGCTCAATTCCAATGCAATGTTGTGGGAAATTTTTACCCACCATATCTAATAATCATCTAAGAAATGTATTATTTCTATATCATATCAATATCATATCAAATCATATCTATATCATATCTATATCAAATCTATATCATATCAAAATCATATCAGAATCACAATAGATTCATTATATATAGCTTGATCCTAGATGATGCCACTATGATCACGTACGCCATAGGGCCCTATAGATGCCTACGAGACTTAGTGCATGTTCTTTCAAGGATCCAGAAGCTTCTAGAAGGATTTGTTAATTAAAAATTTATTGGAACACTGACGTAGTATCCGGTAGAGATAAAATCGAATCCTTATTAAGAGTCAGTGGCATTATCAAGTACTACTTATAATCTTTAAATCCTATATCTAATTTTATTATAATCACATCATATCTCAATCATAAGTCTAGACTGTAAAAATAATCAATCAATATTCATTGTAAGTTACCCCTCTCAAGAGAGATGGGGGGGGGGGCATCTCGGGAGAGAAGCGCCCACCACAGCCCGGGGGCAGAACGCGTATGTTTACACAACTGTGAACAGTGACGGTCCCTTAGCAACATTATTTGGCTTAGGACACCTTATCTAATATCATTATCACCAGTGAACACTCTCTAGAACTGGGGGAGTACCTGGACAATATATCAACAAGGAAAATCCTAGAACATTTATATCTATAAGTGTAGAGCGGAGCACACAGTGACACTTGTCTCCACCACCTTCATCAACTATCATCCTTCTGCAACGCAGTTAAAATCCCGTAGCGACGCTACTAGATCATACAGCAACGCTGTTTTATAAAATATCGTGCCTAAACTCGCCAAGAGAGTTTATTCAGTCTGGCGCACTTGTCAGACAGGCACCCGACTGGCAGAGAAGTATATTGAATGTTATTTTGGTATATGATTGGCCAATTGTATGCTTGTGACTTTAATATTCTATAAATCTGTCTTTCGGTAATAAGGCGAGGCAACGCCTCATATTTCTGTGAGTTTATTATTAATATTGTGGTACAGCAGAATCTTATCCAAGCTCTGAACCTCATGAGTGTCCACTGTCAGAAAAGTTGGTACAATAAGTAAACAAATACTCATGAGTGTCCAGAGTGTAGGAAGAGATTCAACAAACTGACTGTATTGAATCATATACATTGATCATATACATTGCATATACTTGAATATATAAATTAAGTTAACAATTGCTTGCTTAGTTATTTTTTAAGTAATCATATAAGTTCATTTAATTGAATATAATTTTAGTACTCAGTAACAGTACTCAGACCATATTTAGGTCATTTATCATACTTTACAATTTACAATTTAAAGCGTTGTATTGTTTAAAGTATAAGTATATTGGCTGTTAATTGCTAAGGTGCTAGGCTAGACTGTGTATGTTTAAATCTCTGATTTAAACAGAGCCAGTGTTCAGTCATATAACTGAATTTATTAAATCTTATCCTTGTATAAAATACAAGCTGATGTGAGATACCTGTTGGCAGGTGGACGTGGAACTGCAATCAACCTATCAACTAAATCACTCACCCCACCTGCCCCTTACAGCCCATTATCTGTCATTAGGAAAAGAGGAGCTAGGATTTACAACCCTAGCTAGAGATTTTAGTTGAATTAATTTGCATACAGTAAATTTTTTAATTTAGTTCAGTACAAGTCCCTGGTAGTCTCCTCTTATATCAATCACAGCAGGTTTTTCCCACAATGTCACAGAAAATAATTAAATAAAAATGAAAATAAATCGAAATCTATGAAAATTCAATTTGTCAATGCAATTGGAAACACTGAAAGGGAATCATAACTTATGTAATATAGTGTGTTTTTATAGCGTGTGTTGCTATTACGTGCAACAGATGGCGCTGTTTAAAAAAAAGCATGTTTTTACCTGTCACAGGTGTGGCATCTATACAGTTGCTATATGAAAACACACACGTGTTTTAATGGAACCTTGTGTCAAAATTTCAAAGCAATCGATGAAGAACTTTCAGAGATTACAGTGCGTGTTGCTCTTACATACAACAGATGGCGTTTTTAAAAAAAAAAAAAAAGCATGTTTTTTCCTGTCACAGGTGAGGCATTTATATAGTAGGCATATAAAAACACGTGCTATTCGAATGCAACTTTGTGTCAAAATTTCAAAGCAATCGGTAAAGAGGTTTCGAAGATTTCATTCACATGAAAAAACATGAAAAACACAATTTTTTAAAAAATAACAAGTTTTTCCTGTCAAAGATGTGACATCTGTATAGTATGTATATAAAAACCTGGCCGGATGCATATAGAATGCTGTGTGAAAATTTCAAAGCAATCGGTGAAGAACTTTCGGAGATTAGCGATTTTGAACAAACGAACATTTACATATATTTATATAGATTATTATTATTATTATCATTATACACCAGACCCATTCCCTCTCTGCCAATTTGGGTGAGGCTAGCCCAAAGCATCTGGCCTCTGCTCTTGGACAGACAGAGACATTCTCTCTTATTATTATTATATTATTATTATTATTATTATTATTATATATATATATATATATATATATATATATATATATATATATATATATATATATTTCATCCTTCAGTGAGGATCCACAAGGTCTTCTCTGAGTACTCTTTATTTTCTTCTCCGAGGCTATGGGTCCCTACACTTGCGCCAGAGGTGGTACCCCTTCTAGGTATATATATATATATATATATATAATATATATATATATATATATATATATATATATATATATATATATATATACTGCAAAACAAGCAGTGGCTTACGTGGTTTATAGAACAGACAAGTTTCTTAGCTGTGGCACAGTCAGGAGGGTTCTGCAGGCGGTGCAGGCGGCGCTGGACCAGCTCACTCAGCGCCCGCGCCTCTCTCTCCCTCCAGCTGCTCCACCCATCCTCCTCACTCAGCTGCCTCAGGTCGTGTTGAAGTACGCTGGTGGTGTGAGTAACATGAGTCAGAGGTGGACTCACTGGGGAAGGAATACGTACACCATTTCAGATTTACATTTATAGACCTCCCTCACAGACGCTGCCTTGACATATCAAGGAGATATTTGCAACCTGCTTTCCAGGCGTCCAAGGTGGGATCTGTTCCCCTCTCTGGCCTGCTGGAGCGTCAGGCTCTCACGTGTGCCGGCAGTCTTAGGATTCCTGTTTGGGTTATCAGTACACCTGCCAGTGTGGATGTATTGAATTTTGGTTGCAGAAGTATTTTGCTTCTGCAACGAAAAACTCTGCGTATAGTGGCTTTCACTGTGAAAAAAGGGAGCTCTCCACATGGAAAGAGGTACCACATCCTACATCGACCCTACCTTGGCCGCTTCACTGCGCTAATATTATAGAAAAAATCTTTTAAACTCCCTCAAATTCTTGTGGCAAGCGACTGGACCAAGGATTTGTGATCCTCTACAACATGCTTAGATGGTCTACTCGTTCCTTAACCCGGAGGAGGACTTCCCTGCTGACCCCACGGCTTCTTCCCTCACTAGATCTGCCTGCTGCCCTCACTAGCTCTGCCTTCTGCCCTGACTGGGCTTACTAGGAACCTGTTGATCTCCATGACTATGTCTCCCCTCTCCTACCACTGTCATAGCAGTGGTAACTACTATATCAGCCCTTATGACCTGCTCTCCAGTACCTTTTCCCTTCCACATAGTTTGTAACGACTCTCCTTAAGGCAGACCGAAGCATCGTACTCACCTTGGACTCACCTTTACACCTGGCAAACTACCACATACCATTATATACTGGGCTCACCTACATGGACCAAAAGCTTTCATCCTAACTGTTCAGACGAGACTGTAGTTGCTAGTGATCCTCACCTCCATATTTATCTATTGTAGTCTTCTTCCACTAATGTTATTTTCTGTTATGGACCGTCTAGTTGAGGTGATGCCCGGGTTCACTCTCACAAACAAGTAATTATCAAAATAAAATATCAACCCAAAACACTGTCTAGTACCGCTTGTTTGCAAAATAATCTAGCAGGAATAAATGTCCTCCTGGACGCTAATTCGAGATCAAAAGGTCCTAATAGTAGGCATCCTGCAGTCTTGGGAGACTATGGAATTTTGCTCTGGAGTGAAATGGATTTCTTGGCTGGAGTGTCCAGGATGACATTTGTTCCCTTTAGATTATTCTAAAGATGCGTGAATATCAGGTCCTAAGATGCGTGATATCTATGGTATGGTGTATTCACCAAGGATTTTTGCGATGGACCAGTTACTCAAATAAACTTTAGGAAAGGTTGGTTCACGTTGATCCAGAAAATCATGTCATATTATACAAGGAGGTGTTCGTGCATAAGTCACTCCAGTATGGGCAGTGATGAGCAGATCTTTACTCCATTAAGTGCCCATGAGTTAAGTGCAAGTGGCCATTACAAGAACCGTTAATAACATGTAGCCAGTTACTCATAACACCTGACTAATTATCTTCTCAACGGTAGACGATTTTTTTAGGAATGACTGTGTAGGAATCTGAATGAGATATCCATTTTTCATTCAATTCAATGATAGGTGTTATAGATCATTAAATCAAGTGTATGTCAAAGATCAACCTGAAGAACGTTGCATTATCTCTATACATAACAGTCTTAGGAGTGAGAATAATCCTCTCGACCTTCCATCCACATCATCTTGACTAAAAACAATGCGGGATCGCTCCTCTTCATCCTCACCAAGGGAGATAAACTCTGTCTTAAACCATTCCACATCTTTCATCCTGGTCCCAGTGTAACACGGGGAGGAAGAGGCAATTGGAGGTTCTTAATTAGGAAAGGAGACTTAATTATGATTTACTTAAATGTCTAATTTAACTAAATCATAAACATCATTATACGAATCAATTCTGAGTATAATTAATAACTTAATAATGACTACCATTAACTGCTGATCCTCATTGATTCAAAAGTTCTTGATTCCATTGTTTCTTATCAACACAAGACAGAACACGAAACAAAGGGTATATATTGGATAAGTTTAGATTTAGGAAAGACCTGGGTAAATACTGGTTCGGTAACAGGGTTGTTAATTTGTGGAACCAATTAGAGCGTAACATAATAGAAGTAGGGTCCCTTGATTATTTCAAGCGTAGGTTAGTCATTTATATGAATGAGATCGGGTGGTTATTAATAACAGCTGTCTCATATGGGCCAATAGGCTTTCTAGTTACCTTTATTCTTATGTTCCTAAAAGTAATTTATTCATGTAAGAGAGAGTGTCTGTCTGTCTACCTGGAGTTGGAGGTCAGACTCTTCACCCATACTTGCAGTAGGGATTGGTCTGCGGTACTTGACGGACGTAGGCTGGTCAGGGAAGCCCTAAGTTACTTGCTTTAAGAAATATTAACAATTATGAACACCACTAGGCCAATTTCATGGGTTCAACTCTTAAATATGGGGTGTGATTAACGTGGAGTTTAACACATGCGGTCCGCTCTTATAACTAAATCCAGAGTTCTCCATCCCCAAGAGAAAACTCATGTCCCTATAACTTTCAATGTCAACAACCAGAACATTGAAACGTGTAGGCAGCACAAATACTTTGGAGTTGGTATTAACAGTGACATTGTAAATGATCTACACCGTAGGTTAAAAGAAAGACTAAAACCATTGAGAACACTTACTGGTAAGAATATTGGTATCAATATTAAATATGCTAGACTATTCTATATGATATTCGTTAGATCTCTCGTTGATTATAATGCTCTGCACTTAATTAATTTCCCCGCCTCTGTGTTGGACAAACTTGAAGTACTACAGAATGAGGCCATGAGGATAATTCTTGGTGCTCCAAGATGCACAAGAATCATCAACATGCGGGAAGAACTGAAGCTTCCAACAATACTAGAGAGAATAATGCAAGTCAACACCACCTTTTGCCTTAAAGTCATGAGAGACCCTACATCTCCTGCATTGCTAAGAGACAAATTATTTAGTGCTGTTAACACCCGTTTGACTGGTGCCGACATACCAACTCACTCCTTTTATGATAACTGGCTGAGCAACAATGCTTACAATCTTCTCAAGCTTAACATTCCTTTTAAGTGCAATCTACCTGTCTCTGATATTCCTCTTTATCTGTACCCCACCATTCAAGTATCATATACACCTGTCACCAAGAAAGATAATGAGAATCTTGCTCTTCTCAAAGCTGTCACTCTTGAAACAATTGCCTCCTCCATCGAGAATTTAAGATCTCACGAGCACTGTGTCTACACCGACGGCTCAGTCCAATCCTCTACTGGACGGACTGCAGCGGCATGTAGGTTTTATTGAAATAATATTTGCACAAAGACTGTCAGTGCCAGATTAAACAACTGGCTGACCTCAACACAAGCAGAACTAGCAGCATTACACTTAGCTACCAGTACATTAAAAAACATTGGAGGAGGAATAATATTCTGTGATTCAAAGTCTGCTCTTCAAGCAATCAAAATTTCTCTTGGAAGATCGACAGCAAGAACCTCATACTCCCAATTATAAATGACCTAATTGATGCACAGAGTAAAGGGTCTCGAATCTCCTTTGTATGGATACCTTCACACATAAATATAACCATCATAATGAGACAGACATTGCAGCCAAATTAGTGTGTAACAAGTTTGAATTTGAATTAGATCTAGGTATCCCCATCTCTGCTGTCAAAACTGTATTGGTTCAAACACTCAGATCTGATTACTGACTCCCAACGACCTGAAAGTACTAGTATAAAAAGCTATGATTTGTTCAGATCTGAAACCTACATCTATGGGCAGCACAAAACGTCCACTAGACTGTGCGACACAGTGGTTGCAAGGATCAGGTTGGGTTACCGTTACCTGTGGCAGGTGGCTGCAGGTGACGGGTCTCCCAATCCTGAGCACTCCAGTTGCAAACTCTGTGAGCAGGAACTACGGCACGATCTCCCGCACTACATCACTGAATGCCCAGTTATTAGACCTTTCAGACCAGTTGGCATGAGGTACCTGGAGCTTTGCAATTACTTTATTCACTCTCGTATTCTTGAAGATATCCTCACAGTGTACCCAAAATTTGCCAGTGCAGGCTACTAAACATATGGCCCTGTATGACTAACCATCCTGCGAGATGGGGACTTTTATTACCACTGCTGCCTTACTCAATCTTGTGTTGATGATATCCTCAAAATGCATCCGGAGTCTGCCAGTGCAGACTGCTTATCACATGCCTCTGTATGACTAACCATCCTGCGTGATGGGGATTTTTAGCACCACTTAGCTAGCTTTTTGACACACTGTACTTCTCTTCATATAGTCTAGGGCAGCTGCACAGATGCAGATGTACCTAAATGTGTTAATTAAAAAAAATATATAAAATTTTCCCCATATTCTGAGAGAAGATCAGAAAATGGGGAAGATGAGAGGGATGAGGGGAACGGGTGCGAAAGTGACGAAAGGAAACAAAGGGGGCAGAGGAGGGATGATGGGGGAGAGGGGAAAAGAATGGGAAGGAATAGGGAGAATGAGACAGGCAATCCCACACACCGCCCAGTATCCCTGCCATAGTAGATATACACATAAAAGATTCAAATTAATGCCCTGTGATAATAGGACACACATAAAACAATTAAAAAATGCTTGAGTACAGTTACAATACTGCAAGATACTATTAAGATCCCGTAAAATGGAAGCGGCTGGAGAAACTGACATATTATCTCGTTTTCTGTTTTGGGTCCTCTGGTAGGTTAGAACAAGGCACTTTAGTAGGAGAGTTTCATAATGTTAGGAAACCTTTGGAGGACTGGCTGGTTCACCCCGAACTCTAGACTGATTCCACTCACTGGCTGCCAACTTTGGACAGACAAACAAACATTCTTTCTCATAGTAAAAAATAATAACTATTGCTTGGATGTAAAAGTTAAAGGAATATAATTACCTTATGCGTTCGGCACCTTCCTTTAAGAGGTCATTAAAATCGTCATCGTTCATTTTCTCAGTTTTGGAGTTCATTTCCTTCAGCCGGTTGGAGAAGAAGAACCAGGCGGAGCGCAAGTTGGTCTCCAGCAAGCGTCTCGTCACCTCATACTGCACAGATGGTTCGTCCCTTCCTGCTGAAGTACTGCTTCATCACTACTATAGTAATACCTCTGAAAAGGACGCAATAAGAATGGCACCACCGAGTGCTTAACCCTTCCACTGCTATCAGTACCTGTGAGCATAATCGTTTTTCCGGGGTAAGTACAAATTTACACGGGCAAATTTGCAGTGTAAAGGTATTTGGTTGCACCTGCAGTCTTCACAGGTTTGGTGGACACAGAGGGAGGGAGCTATCAGGGGAAAGCGCCAAGCCATTACGACTACATAGCACTTGGAGAGGGCCAGAATAAGGATTTGGGATGAAACTTGGGGGGGGGGGGGAGAAGGAATGGTACCCAACCACTTGGACAGTCGGTGATTGAACACATTTGTTTTTTAATTATGAAGCCATCAGTCCTCAAATAATCCTCATTCGTTTAACTCACCCATTTATTTTCAAGTTCACTCAATAATATTTATTAATATTTAACTATTAGTGATGACAATAGGGGTCTCATTCAATGAATTTATGTGGAGAGAAGTGAGACTATGGATGAAAAACTTCTTTACAGCTTCCCTTACCCATACCTATAATAACTAAAATCAAATCACCATTTGATAAAAATTATATTTTTAATGTAAATTCAGATTAACAAAAAATGTATTATTACTATTTTAAATGTCTTAATTTTATTTTCTTGTTGGAACAATCTGAGAGTAAACCCACTTTTCCATAGACACCTACACAGCACAGCAAAGCAACAGCAAAGCAGCAATGGGGAACCTCATAAATACACTTCACAATACAAACTATTAATCTGAACTACACAAACTAGGAATCTGAACTACACAAACTAGGAATCTGAACTTCAATACACAGGATATAAATTCATTAGCCGACATCTTTCTCTCCAAAACCCTAAGCCTCTACAACACTCACTGTCCTCTCCCTCACTATGCAAGTAACTGCCAAAAAATTAAGCAATCCCTGGCTCACAAGTGGCATATTCAAAGCAATTAACAAGAAATATGGATATGAAAAAAAGTAGGGTTGTCTTAGTTACAAAATAAGAAGTTAAGAGATATTCATCAGTGCTCATCAATATAATACGAATACCCAGATTTTCCTTTTATGAGAATAGATTTAAAGAAGAAAAAGGAAATATGCATTGCACATGGAAAGCCATCTCTAGCATCCTAGGATCTAAACAACAATCACATAACAAGCAGATAAAACTCTTCAATGATGGTTATACTCCTGCAACAGACTTAGAAACGCCAAGTGGATTTAATAGGTTATTTTCATCAGTTGGTGTTAACCTTGCTAGAAAAATCCCAGAGGCCCAAACACATATTACTGCATACCTCACAGGCAGCTATCCTAACTTTCTACTCCTTTTACCATGCAGATGTTGTGTCCATAATTCAATCACTTAAAAGCAATGCTGGGAACATTAGTGAAATACCATCTATGGTATGGTATATAAGAGTGCCGCTCATGACTTTGCACTACTCATAACTCTGCTATTCAACATATATCTTCACCAGTGTAATCACCTCTGTCAATTTATATTGTAGTTATATGCTGATAAAAAATTTTGGTATAATGTACCTTTTCATCTTGATATTTTAGATTAGGGACCTGCCTGAAACGTTGTGTTGGAAATTTCCAACACTAATAAACTACTATTGTATTATAATAAATTATCATCATTACACTAATTACAGTATTTATTAATACCACTAACGGTAGTGTTAATATAATTTAATCTGAGCCTTTTGCTGATAATATGACTCCCGATCATCTAAAACCGAGAGTTATTAATTGAAATTATTTAGTAACAGTTTTTATTTGTTATGACCGAATGCTATGGAGAGTATAAATATCATCTCCATTTCTCGTTAGAGATCATTTATCGAGAATATGATAATTATTAAATCCCTATAATTGCAACCCAGTTCCTATTAATGCATTTCATCCATAATTGCGCGGAAAAGAATAATTCGTGATTAATAATTTCTGTGGTGAATGCGAGAGAGGGTTGAGGGAGAAGGAGACGCCATTACACACGAGGCATCCCTGGCGTGGAGAGTGGCGAGACGCATGGTGGTGACTGGAAAGTTCTTATCGACAAAAATTACGTTGATACCCAGTTAACAAGTAACAATTACTTATCCACGTGTTCTCTAGTGCCCAGCCAGTTAATAACGCGTCAACAATTGAAGCCACTACCCGTAATTACGCGTGAACAGCAGTGAACGCTTGGGACCGGCTGACGCGATCTCGGCAGACTTCAGTATTTAATACGCTCATGTTAAGTATATATTTCTGGTTTGATGCATCACTCGAGATTGTATATTTATGAGTAGTCTGTCGTTAGGATGTATAACCAACAACCACACAACGTTAGTAAAATTCTTTATTTTTCTCAGTTTCATGAATACTTGAAATAATTCGTAGCCTAATCAATTGCTACTTAAATTCTCTTGTTTGCAGCGTGTATACGAGGAGCCAGCAAGTTGTTTCTCATCAGTCGTGTTATTCACTTCGAGTTCTTTCTTTGTGGAAATCCTGTGATCATGAGGACGAATGACGAAATGATGTTACAGAAATCGTCTTAAAGCTAAGACTTTTTCGTACAAATTTATTTAATGATTATTAATTCTTAGATACTTCATATAGGATCTTTACAGTATATAATTATTGCAAGAATTTATGATTTGGTAATTAATGTGTTTTTGCTCTGACTGTTGCCCAGTAATTCATAATCCTCAATATTCATAATTTGAGTTATCATATCTTTGAATCTATTGTAGTTTAGATTTACTATGTTATTAACTCAACAATGAACTAGTGACGAACCACACTGGTTCCTAGATATATATGAACTTCTAGAAATAACCCCACAATGTTGATATTTGAGGCTTTGGCTTTAATTAATAATACAGTCTTCATTATTTTCAAGTGATTATTCATTGAATTAGTTTCCATAGACACTGGTTCTCTAGTGTCATTCTAATGATCACTATTATTCGTTTTTCCTCTTTTTTCAAAAGTGGGTGGTCCTTCGATTTATTTAAATACAATAATCAATTAATTTAGTATATGAGTTCAAGCCCCAGATACCCAACATGCTGTGCGTGTTAGCGGCTTTGCAAGAATGTAAAAATAACTATATATTTATAAGATCTCTAAAACTGTTTGGGTGATTTTATGTACTCTCACAAACCAATTATACCCACTTATAAATAAATTATTATTATTATTATTATTATTATTATTATTATTATTATTATTATTATTATTATTATTATTATTATTATTATTATTATTATTATTATTATTTATTATTATTATTATATCACAGGCAACTAGAGCACAAAGAAGTTATTGCTTATTATTTGCTTTGTCTCGAATTCTCCATTTTTTCATAATTTAAAATCATTGTTTTAAATTTTTTCAAGAGACACACCACTCATGGAAAGTAGTTGAAAAGATGCAGCAACAGAAGGGTTATATCCATAATATAAACTACCTAATGGATAATATTATATCCATTAGGTACACACAAAATATTTATATTACATAAGAATGAAATTGGATTAGAACTGAATAATAATGAAAACAAGTGTGTAGAGGGTTTTTATCCTTATACATCATCCTTATGCAACCTGTCCATAATTATACTTGAGTGGTACCTGAAGTGGCTGGTAACCAAATACCAGTGTTGGCAGGCAAATTATAAAAAAGATTTATTATTAACAAATAATTGGTCACTGAGAGGTAAGCCGTGTTACTACGTCCACTCATCACATTACAAACACATTGTAGTAACTCTCAGAAATTAGTAAGTGATTTTAGAAAATTTTACCTGTTAAAAATTATATATGAAATTAAATCCTTTTGGATACAATTACATGTTGGCATCTCAAATCATGATATTGCCGACGTGCTTGCAGAGACAGTCTGTAGTACAAATAAATATAGGTGTTTCATTGGCAGGGACAAAGAGAAGACTTAAACTAATATCCACTGAAAATATTACTGATTATTTTCAAATAAATTCATAAAGACAATTTCATAACAAATTCATAAGGACTTGAAAGTCATAGTATTAAACATTATGATGAATTCCTTGAGGAAACATTTATATATGGAACTAATGAAGCAGGAACTCGACAATGTGATGTTATAGTGGTCAGAATACACCTGGGATATAGTCGTATTCTATATTCTGAGTGGCAATGAACTCAGATATAGATATACACCTCGGTTTACACCTCTTCCATGATCAATTTTGTGCTGTAATATTTATTACCTTAGTGTGGGGGGGTGTGTTTGAGGGAGACACCTGGAGGGTGTGTGTGTTGGGGAGACACCTGGGAGGGTGTGTGTGTGTGGGAGACACCTGGTAGGGTGTGTGTGTGTGAGGGAAGACACCTGGGAGGGTGTGTGTGTGTGAGGGAAGACCCCTGGGAGGGTGTTGTGTGTGAGGGGAGACACCTGGGAGGGTGTGTTGTGTGGGGAGACACCTGGGAGGGTGTGTGTGTGGGGAGACACCTGGGAGGGTGTGTGTGTGGGGAGACACCTGGGAGGGTGGTGTGTGGGGAGACACCTGGGAGGGTGTGTGTGTGTTGGGAGACACCTGGGAGGGGGTGTGTGTGTGAGGGAAGACACCTGGGAGGTGTGTGTGTGTGAGGGAAGACACCTGGGAGGGTGTGTGTGTGTGAGGGGAGACACCTGGGAGGGTGTGTGTGTGGGGAGACACCTGGGAGGGTGTGTGTGTGTGAGTGGAGACACCTGGGAGTGTGTGTGAGGAAGACACCTGGGAGGGTGTGTGTGGTGGGGGGGGAGACACCTGGGAGGGTGTGTGTGTGTGAGGGGAGACACCTGGAGGGTGTGT